>PVKA01045323.1:0-15579 GCA_004027165.1 Ctenomys sociabilis
AGTACAAGTACTTTATGGGCGGTGGGAACTAGAAAGTAGAGATGGAGCCCAACAGGATATAGGGCTCAGATTTGTCTATCAGGTGGTTGTAGGCAGCCGAGTTGTATAGAAATATTCTAGACAGTCAGGTAGGGTGTGGAAGAGGAGACACCTTGCAACTGTGGGATAGACAGGCCCTCCCACTGTGGGCCTGATCTCAAGACAAAAGATGAAACAAGTGCAAGCTACCTATCTCCTAGCGATGGGCATCAGGGCTTGACGTTCTAAATAGGCCCTAGTTATCCTGAAAAAGCCAGAAAGAGTCACTACCCAATGCCCCACATGGGAAGCCCTTTTGTTGTCTTCATGCCTACTTTCAATGTGACTCCCTCCCCACTTGACCCCCATTTAATCAATCTTACTAGAGAAATTAGTCCTGTAGTCGTGTGGTTTGACCTTAATTTCATCCTAGCTCATGCCCACCTAGCAAGTTCCCATGTTTTCCACCTTGGACCTGCCTTGCCATGTGAATTTATTCTATGAAAAATCCCCAGAGATGGCAGGCTTGTTAGCAAGCCTCTGGAACAGAAGCTTTATTTCCCCCAATCCATAAATTCTGCTCTTAAACTTTTTTTTTTTTAAAGTTTAAAAAACCTGTACCAAACAAACAAACAAAAAAATAAGTAAATATTTTTTAAAAATTCTGCTCTCCACAATGTTCTGAAGGATATTTTATTTTATTTTTATTTTTTGGTGAAACTGGGGATTGAACTCAGGCCCTTGCACTTGCCAGGGAAGCCCTTATTCCACTGAGACATCTCCCTGGCCACCCTCTGAGGGATATTTTAAAAAGGTATAAGGAGGATCACAATTCCAACAACATAAATAGAAAGAAGCCACTAGGAAAGGTAAGCAATTAACAGAGGGAAAAGGGCAGGGGAGATAGCTCAGTGGTCTAAGCACCTGCCTGGCAAGCACAAGTACCTGGGTTCGACCCGTGGTACCACGTGCTATGTTGGCCCTGCCACGCATGTGCCAAACTTGTCACCAAAACAGGGTGTGGCTGTGCATGCCTGGAATCCCATCCCTAGAGGGGCTGAAACAGGAGGGTCACTATGAGCCTGAACTGTGTAGTGACACTGCGTGCCAAATGCATGAACTATGAACTAATGAGAAAGTAAAGAAAAAAAAAAAAAAGACAAGGGCTGGCGGTATATCTCAGCGGACTAAGCGCTTGCTTAGGTAAGTGCAGGGACCAGGATTTGACTTCTGGTTTCACATGCCAGGCCAGCCCCACCTTTGGGTGCACTGAGCCGGCGATGCAATCCAGGCATGGTGGCGCGCGCATATAATCCCAGCACATGGGAAGTAAAAAGCAGGAAGATCACAATGAATATGAGACCCTGCACCCACAACAAAACAAACAAACAAACAAACCAAAAAAAAAAAAAAAAAAACAAAGAAAAAAAACCAATAATAACCAAGAAAAATAGATAGAGGGAAAAAATGTGGAAACAACAGGAAGGTAATGTGAGAAGGACAAGCCAAGATTTAATGGTCATAATCATCAAAGAAAATGGTCTGAATTCACCAATGCACCTGTTCGGTTAGCTAAAGGACCTTGGTTTAATTCCCAGTACAGCATGCCATGCCAGTCCAGGAACCCCTGGGGCGCTGAGCCAGCTACTGAGCCAGATGTGGTGGTACATGCCTGTAATCACAGTTCTAGGGAGGCTGAGAGAGGAGGGTCACTATAAATGTGAGCTGCATAGTGAGAACCTGTACCAAACAAACAAACAAATAAATAAGTAAATATTTTTTAAAAGAGAAGAATGCAACAATATGTTGCATTCAAGAAATACATTTAACTCAAAAAGAAGCTCATAGGCTGAAAGTCAATGTTGAAAAGCATTACTCCCTGGGAGAGGAGTCCAGAGAAAGCAGGGTATCATTACATTGATAGACAATGTGAACTGCAAGTTAGGAGTGATCAAAGGAAAGAGAGAAGGTCACTATTTACTTGTTACAGGAAAACTCCAAGAAGAGATAACAATCATAGACATATATGCACCAAGTAACAGTGGACTCAACTACATAAAACAAATATTAATGGATATAAAAACTAAATAAACTCTAACACAATTATAATCAGGGACCTTAATACCACACTGACACAGATAAATCAACTAGACAAAAGAAGCATCAAAGAAATATCAGAATTCAGCCAAACCTGTGACCAGCCATCTCAGTGGGGGGTCTACAGAGTGTTCCACTTCACAACATCAGAACACACATTCTTCTTAGGTGCACATGGGACATTCTCCAAAATAGACCACATACTATCTCAGAGAACATGCTTAAGTAAATGCAAAGGAATTGAATTTATCCCATGCATATTATCTGACCGTAGGTGCAATGAAATTTGAAATCAATGGCAAAAGAAACCACAAAACCATAAACACGTGGTAATTAAACAACACCCACCTGAACAACTAATGGAACACAGATGAAATTAAAGAAATTAAACAGTATTTAAATGATAACGCTGATGTAAATGTCAGACCTCATGAGACTCAATAACAGCAGTGTTAAGAGGAAAACTGAATTCTCACAGCAGCAAAACAGAACAATCTGAAACAACCTAATGTTGAACCTCGAACTTCTAGAAAAAGAGGAACAAATCAGACCCAAAGCTTGTATGAGGGAAGAAAGTATAAAGATAAGAGCAGAAGTTAATGCAATTGAGACTAAGGAAAGATAATAAATTGGAGAGTTTGTTCAATGAAAGATTAAAGAAAATCAATAAACCCTTATCCAATTTTATCAAAAAAGATTCAAATTCATGCAATTGGGAATGAAAAGGCTGAAATCACAATGGATATGTGGTTACTCGGGAGATAATCTATACTTACTTTGAGAACTTGTACTCCAATGAAAACAGTGATGAAATGCACAGATTCCAAGATACATATGAATTGCCAAAACTGGATAAAGAGAATATAAAAATTCTAAATAACCCAACATTGGTCAATGAAGTTAAAAACATAATTAAAACTTATCAACAAAGAAAAGCACAGATGTTGATGGATTTATCTCTGAATTCTACAGCAAATTTAGAGAAGATTTAATGTCATTACTGATGAAACTCTTTAATGAGGTTGAAAGTTAAGTGACACTCCTAAAGTCATTCCTGGAAGCAAGTCTTACCTTGATACTAAAGCCCTCTTCACTGTTGGTGGGAGTTCATACTGGTGCTGCTACTATGAAATCAGTGTGGAGATCCATCAAAACACAGATCAGAGGTCTCATTCAATCTGGCTCTTCCCTTTCTGGGTATCTTCCCAGAAGAGTTAAAAGTATCATACCATAGTGATATTTGTGCATCCGTGTTTATGGCAGCACAGTCTGTAATAGCTAAATCTGAAAAAGAACCCAGATGCCAACAAACCAAGGAATGGACAGAAAAGACACATTTTTTTAATACAATGGAGAACTACTTATCCATCAAAAGCAGGGAACATTTCTAGGTAAATGGCTGCATGTGGAGACCACAATTTTAAGTGAAATATTTGATCACACATGTGTAAATATGACATTATTTCTGTGGTATGAGAAGCGAAAAGTGTAAACGAAAGCCAAAGTGTATAAGTACTATGAAATAGGAAGAAATGGTTCAAAGGAAGGAGGAACTAGGGAAGAAGGGGGAGATACAAAGAAAGGAAAGGAGAAAAAATTATGAGTAATATAAAAGGCAAAGTGGAAACAAGGCTCTGTAAATAAAGAGGTGAAAAGAAGTTGAAGGGAGGGGAGGGGACTGAAAAAAAGAGGACTCAGGATATATCATTTATAGGTACAAACTCCCTATGGTGAACATGTTCATTACATATATCTAAATTGTACAGATACTTAATAAAAAAATAAAAATGAAACAAAAATATTGTTTTAGGGTCAGGAAGGTATGTCAAGTCAGGGTTCAAGAGTCCCTTTTCTACCTCCTTTCAGTTTTTAATTTAACTGCAGTGTTTCCTGCTTACAGGTCTCAAGAGCAAGCTCTCTGTCATTCTGGTCTTTTAAACATACAGACTAAATCAGGCCCAGGGACTCAAGTACGATGTGTGATCCCTGTGTCATGAGATGATTTGCTCTAAGCTCCTACTGACCCATTCTTAGCAGGATGCCTTCCTCTTTCCTCTGTAAGCACATCTTGTTCTTGATTTATGCATCACCATAGGTGGACTTTTAAAAATTTCTCTTTAGCTTGCTCATTCTGATGTTGTGTCTCTTACTGTATTTCTCCTTGGTAACTGAAAGTATTAGGGAATTAAATTGTAACAGCAAGATTACTATTGCTTTCTACCAGGTATTTCTGTTGTGTCCCTTGTCCACTTTTCAATACTGCCCTTCTCTGCTCTATAAAAGGTAGACGTGGTCACAGGACATGCTTGGGTCAGTGGGCTGAGTTCTGGTAGATGTCTTGTGTGCCTGTCTGTGACTGGGCATAGTTTTCCTCTGCCAGGCTGAGTGGCAAAGCTCTAGTTTGGAGGCTGCTCTATCAGCCTTTGTTATCAATCTGCACTAAATACTCATCATAAATTGTTGTGTAAAAGTGCTCAAAGATGAATTTTGTTACTTCAACATAACTAAGCTTATCAGTTTTGTCTGAATTTTAGAAACAGCTGAAAGTCATAAGACTTGATTAGAAAAATGAAACAGCAATACTCCCTCCCCTGTTGGGAAACAACAGCAGCAAACATATCATATCTTGCTAATCAGAAGTATAAAGCCTTCATTTTTCAACCTGGTGTTATCCAAAGCATTTCAGTGTTGTGTTCTCAGTTAAAAACAAGTGGAAGGAGTGCACTGTTATTTTGTAGTAAATGTTCTTTCAAATAATGGAATACAGTTGCTTTACTTTGGTTTTTAAAAAATATGCTGAATCCATTAAACCAACACCCTAGCCTTTCTAGAGCCTTTTAAAACTAACTTCATCAGAGGATTTAATCTCCACAATGCTAAACCCAGGGGTCTTATTTGGAGCTCAGACAGTGCTGTTCACAGAGGCTGTATCTGTAAGGTTCCTGGAGTTCTCCACTTTTCCTCCTTGCCCCCTGCAACTCTTATTTTTTGGCCATGCAATTACAGAGTGATTAAATTATAGGAAGAAATGTTGATTAATCACCATAGTTAAAAGATTTATGAGTTCTACATGAATATTAGCCACATCAAATTTTTGTGATTTAAAGGAATAAAACTCTGTCATTGTCAATCATCAAATGTCAGATGTCTAAAATTATTTGCTGTTATGAGTGTTTGAGTTTAATAGGACTCCTTCACCTTCCATTTAACCTCTATTTTAGGAAGCAGCAATAGGAGAACTTTCAAAATGGGCCCTATATTGACATTGTGGCCTTGCCATTTTCTACTTTTTTGTTTGTTTTGCTTTAGATATATATTTTTAAGTCTGAATTTCCATGTTTCTCATGTGTGCAGCAGATCCCCACCTTCAAAGTGGTAGTGAGTATGTTATATTAAACCTAATGTCTGCCTCATAGAAGACAGGACCATGCCTGCTTTCTTTTTCTGTTCCTCAGTTCAGAACTTGTTTTATTATGTTACATGCATTTTAGTGTAAAAAAAATTACAGAAATTTAAGAAAATATCATGGCTAGTGATTTTATATTCTAATTGTGTTTTCTACTAAAATAGTTTTCCAATTCCTTTGACACTTCCAAAGTTTAGAAGTGCCTATCTTTTGAGCAGAAGGGAAATAGCAAACTTAATGCCAAAGCAAATTAAATGCAAGTGGATAAACTGTTTTTAGTGCAAAAGTATAATCTAAGATAATGCAAAAGCTTTTAGGCTCTAAGACCTCTTTGTTTTATAACAATTATTCATAAGGCTCTATGCACTGCTAGCAGGGTAATGAGTCCATTTCTGTGGAAATATATTCATTTCTATTCAGCACGCTGGTTCTCAGGGGAATTATGAATTGTTTTCCCAGTTTGGAAATGCAGTCCACGAATCTCAAGGAAAAATGTGCAAGTCAATAACTAACACTTTACCTTTAGATATCTAGACAAGTTTTAAAACAATTTTTAAAAATCCAAAAACAAAACTAGAAATAAAAGGTGAAATAGTTGTGGTTTGCGATCATCACTAAATTTCCTACAGCCTTTCAGTGCAGGTCTTCCCTAGTGAGCCGCTGAAAGCGCCACATGGGAGTCTGCAGTGAGAATGTGGGCAACTGCAAACATTCAGATACATGGCCTTCCTCTTCCAGCCACTCTGAGGCTTTTACATAAGGAATTGACAGGAGCTGTGCAGAGGGTGCAAAAGAGGAGCCTGCCAGTTCTAGAGTGTGGTCTATGCCCTGGGGCTAGTCTTCTGTCATCAGAGAAGTGGGCTGCATATTTCACACTTCTGTGCATTCTCTCTTTTGTTTCTGACAGATCCAGCTCCTCTGTGTCTTCCTGTCGTTGCTGTTGCATCCATTTGCATCACTTGCTCTACATCTGCAATGTTTGAATTGAAGACCAGTGCTGTCCTTTTCTGTGGTAGCAAAGGCCACAGCTCTCTATCTGTGGCCAGCCTGCCTTCCTTTTCTGAACTCCACCTTTCCTCTGCAGGATGCAGCTTGCTCCTGCAGGTATGCCCTCTCCTTCTGCCCTATAATGCCTCCCTCACCTGGGATTGCATATTTTCTACCAGCACAGAAGCATGATTTGTGTCCCCATCCCCATAGAAATAGAGGACCCAACTGTTTGCTGACCCTTGCCCTGTTTCTGTCCGCGTTTCATTAGGGTCTAGTGTCTCTTGCTGGATTCCTGGCAGCTTCTACCAAAAAATGATATAAATATGGGCATGACTGAATCCTATGCATTGATAATATGTAAACTAACATGATTTCCAAAGCAAGGTAAAACTCAGGCTCAGCTCTTAGTAAAAGAACGGCAAAGCCCAAAGTGGGTGACGTTGGCGTCTATTGGTTTGGTGAGTGGAACAGGCTCCCGAAAGACAGGAGACTTCCCGCTAGTGGGAAGGGTGGCGGTGTGAACCCTTTCTTCTTCTCTTGCCCAGATGTGGGCAAGAGGGACAATGAAGAGTGGGACATGAAAATGGCCAGTGAAAAACATCAAAATCTTTTATCATACTGCCTTTCACACTCAATTCCCAGTATAAACTGCAGAAGTCCCTGTTTCTTCAGCATCACCAATGCTTTAACTGTTTTGGCCTTCTGGTTCTCAACCCACTACCCAAAGCACTTATGTCAGAGTCACATCGGTCCCATGTGGCCAGTTTCCCAAGCCAGCTCTCTATGCCATACTAGAGCACCCAGCAAACTCTGAAACATCGGGCAGAGTTCTTGTCCTTGATGTGGTTTTCCTTCTGTTTCTCGGACACTGCGCAGGTTTCCTGGTGGATCTCCTTGGCAATTTTTATTTCACACTTCTTTCCCTGTGACCAGACAATTTAGAGACACATAGGACTGTATCTTCTCGTGTCAACTCCGAAAGTGTGGCAAGTGTTAGTGCTGTCTTTGGCTCTAGGAACTATAGTGACAAACAATTCTGTGTTTTGTAGATATTTGATATGATTTATCATATATACATATATATTTTTTGGTAATGTATTTAGGACAGGGTCTTTGGGGTCTACAGGGTCTCACCACACAGATCAGACTTGTAGTGATTCTCCTGTTTTCAGTCTCCTAAGTGCTGGGATTAAAGGTGTGCATCTTCATGTCCAGTCTCAATTGAGGTTTCAGCACACCCTATGGGTGGGGCCCACACAGCAGGGCGGGGATCAAAACCCCAGCCTCTGTGCTCTGCCTAAGCAAGTGCTTTAATCTGCTTAGCTATCTGGTCAGTCCTTGATTTCTCATTTTAAAATCAGGCTATTTGAAAATTACTATTTGAGCTTCTAAAAGATACCAGAAACTTATGATTTCCCAAGAGAAGTTCAATTTCCTTTCTAAAATGTGTTCCTTCTGCAACATTCCTTATAGTAAACGACATGGCTCAGCTTCCGTGATTTGAGCCAGAAACCTAGAATCATGGATTTCTTCTGTTCCTTCATATCCCACATAAACTCCATCAGGATTTCGCATCTTTCACCCTATGAAATAGGTCCTCCTGTCTGTTTCAGAGTAAGCCATCATCTCTTTGTTTGAATACATCACAACTTCTTGCTGGGTCTACCTGGCAGTCTCATGGTCATTGCTTGACCAATTTGCTCTCTGTAGAAGCCTAAGAGAAAGTTTTCTTTCCATGTGACTCTCCTTAGGCACCTTATACATCATCGATCACATTCCTCTGTGGCTCCATAATCTCCTTGATCAGAAAATTTGGGGCACAACTGAGTTACATGATGCTACAGTACAGGTTCTCCTATGTCCTGAGTCTTCAATGACCTTGAAAGGTTATGGCCAAAATGTTGGCTGACCTTGTAGCCCTTCCATTTCTCCAATTTTTGATATGGAAACTTAGGTTGTTATCCATCAATAAGAGAAGCTGATTATAACCCTTCAACATATGAAATTCAGTTTACCCTATCTGTCTAAATATCAAATATCTTAGGTATAATGTGGAACAGATATTTTCTATCAAGTATTGAAGTATTGAATTTTAAGTTCTTGCAGAATATGAGGAAAACTTTTTTTAAAAAGTAGTACTATACACATATTATTACACAGAAATTTAGAAATCTAACCATATATAGCCTTTTAGCAGAATAGTTTTGTAACATTTTTCTTCCTTGTGTCCTTTTTTGTTTCATTTAGTACAAAAAAAACTTTAACTTGTTAGGTGGTACAGTAATAATTGGTATGTCATGACAGGAAGTATGTATTTAGCAGACCAGAATGACAGGCATTCCAAGCATGACCCTTCAATTGCACATTGCTATCTTCAGTGTAGTTGCTTGGTTCACAGGTATCAGAGTATACAGATAGTTGGGCTGAGAATCCTGCCATTTAACTGCTACTTTGAAAAACCTGCTGATGTTTCTTGGGTTCTTTGCCTTGTCCATCTTGTGTGTAGAAATGTATGGCTTTGTCCCTGTCCTATTTCACAGCTTTTCTTCTTACCCTGTCCTTGTTGTCCAATCCTCAAATTCTTGCTTTCCTTTTAATTGTGTTATACTTTTCTATTTGTATTTCTTTTGATTTCTGTACTAGGGAGACTATACGATATTTGCATATGTGTATCTGGTTTATTTCACTTATGAGTATATGTTCAAGTGACATCTACTTAAATATAAATGCTTCAAGTTTATCATCCTTTAAAGCTGAGTAGTACTCCATTGTATAAAAATACCACATCTTTTTCAACCATTCTTCTTGTGACAGGCATCTTGGTTGTTTCCAAGATTTGGCTATCACAAATTGTGCTGCTATAAACATAGGTACACATATATCACTATGATATGATGTTTTCAGTTCCTCTGGGAAAATTCCCAGTAGGGGATAGCTGGCTTGAATGGGATTTACACTCCTACCTTTCACACTACATTCACACTAGCAATGGAGAAGTGTCCCCTTTTCCCCCACATTTCTCTAACATTTGTTGTTTGTTGATTTCTTTATGATAGTTATTATTTCTGGAGTGAGATGGTATCTCAGTGATTTTTTTTTTTTGTTTTTATTTGTCTTTTTGAGACAGGGTCTCATGATGCAGTTCAGGCTGGCCTTAAACTCACTTTATAGCTCAGGCTGGTCTCGAACTCACAGCAATCCTCCTGCCTCAGCCTCTACTGCTAGGATTACAGGCATGCTCCACCACCCCAGGCTCAGTGTTGTTTTAACCTGCATTTCATGCATAGCTAGTGATGTGGAGCATTTTTCATATACTTATTCATGTCTTTAATTTAGTCCTTTGAGAAGTGTGTATTCATGTCAGAGGCCCATTTCTGGACTGGGTCTTTAAATTTGATAGCACTAAAGTATTTTAGTTCTTTATAAATTTTAGAAAGCAGACATTTGTCTGAGTGCTTATTAAGCTGTTATTGAAATTTGTGGGCTGTCTTTCACTTTCGTGATAATTTCTTGTAATGTGCAAATACTCTATAAGAGTTGGTCACCATTGTTAATTCTTTCAAGTGTTTCCTGTGTGAATACATGTTCATTCAGGAACTCTTTGCTTGCCCCTATGTCTTCAAGAGTTCCTCCTACTTTCTCTTCCAGGAGATTGAGTGTTTCTGTTTTAATGTTTACATCTTTAATCCATTTTGACTTGGTGATAGACCTGGGTCAAATTTTAGTTTTTGGCATGTAGAAAGCCAGTTTTTCCCACATCATTTGTTAAAGAGGCTATTTTTCTTCCAGTAAGCATGTTTGGCAACTTTGTGGAAGATCACATGGTTGAGTGTGTTCAGAGAGGCTTCTGCATCTTCTAATCTATTCTGTTGATCCTCAGGTCTATTTCATTGCCAATACCATGTTGATTTCATCACGGTAGCTTTGTAGTATAATTTAAAGTCAGGAATTGTAATGCTTCCTGCCTTGTCTTTGTTGGCTAGGATTGCCTTTGCTACTCTAGGTCTTTTCTGAGTCCAAATAAATTTTAGGAATGATTTCTCTAGGTCTGGGAGATATGTTGGTGGCAGTTTGACAGGGATTTCATTAAATCTGTACAACAAATTTGAGAGTATGGCCATCTTCACATGTTGGTTCTTCCTACCTATCTTTCCATTTTCTGAAATCCTCTACAATCTCTTTTCTCAGGGTGTTGTAATTTTCTGTGAAAAGATCTTTGACTTCTTTGGTTAAGTGAATTCCAAGGTATTTCATTTTCCGCGGTGCTATTGTAAAAGGTGTTGTTTCTATAGTTTCCCTCTCAGTGTGTTTGTTATCTGTGTAGAGGAATGCTATTGACGTTTGAGTAATGACCTTGTATCCTGCTATGCTACTGAATTTGTGTTTCACTTCTAGTAGCTTCTTGGTGGAATTTTTTGGGTCTTCCAAGTGAAGTATCATGTCATCTGCGAATAGTGATAATTTGACTTCTTTACCCATTCTTATTCCTTTTATTTCTCCATCTTATCTAATGGCTGTAGCTAATGATTCCAAAACTAAATTGAATAGGAGGGATGGTAGAGGACATTCTTGCTTGTACCAGACCTGAAAAGAAAAGATTTCAAATTTTCCCTAATGAGAATTATATAAGCTGTTTGATTGTCATAGATGGCTTTTATCAAATTGAACTAGAGGCCTTCTATTCCAGTTTTCTGTAGGACTTTGAACATGAGTGAGTGTTGGATTCTGTCAAAAGCTTTCTCTGCATCAATTGGGATGATCATGTGGTATTTAGATTTCAGTCTATTAATATAGTGTATTGCACTTATAGATTTTCAAATATTGAGCCATCCTTGGTATGAATCCTACTTGGTCATTGTGTATGATCTTCTTGATGCTTCATTGTATTGTGTTTGCTAGAATTTTATTGAGGATTTTTGCATCTATGTTTATGAGGGCAATTGACCGATAGTTCTCTTTTTTAGTTATGTCTTTCCCTGGTTTTGGAATCGGTATAATACTTGACTAAATGTATGATTTTGGAAGGACTGCTTCCTTTTCAATTTCATTAAAGAGTGTGAGGAGCGTAGGGATTATATTTTCTACAAATTTATTGTAGAATTCAGCTGTGAATCATTAGGACCTGGACTTTTCTTTGTGGGCAGTTTTTTTAATTGCCGTTCATATTTCATTGACTGTTATTGGGTTATTGAGAGTTGTTCTATCTTCTTGCTTCAGTTTTGGAAATTTGTACCTTTTGAAGAATCTGTCCATTTATTCTGGGTCTTTTATTCTGTGAGCCTAAAGATTATCAAAGTAGGTATTGATAATCTTCTGAATTTCTACTGGTCTGTGGTGATTACACCCTCTTCATTCCTTATTGGTTGTATTTGACTTTTTTCTTTCTTCTTTTTGATGAGGTTCGCTAGATGCTCATTGATTTTGTTTAGTCTTTCAAAGAATTAGCTTTTCGATTCATTTAATTCTTTGAATTGTTTTCTTCATCTCAACTGAATTAATTTCTGTTCTAATCTTTATGATTTCTTCCAGTCATTATGCCCAGCATTTAGTGTGCTCTTCCTTTTCTAGAATGCAGAGGTGCAGCATTAGTGTGTTTATTTGTTCTTGTTCTGTTTTCCTAATTTGTGTCTTCCTAGTTATTATTTTCCCTCTGAGAATTGCTTTCATCACATCCCATAAATTCTGATAAGTTGTGCTTAAATTTTCATTGAACTGTAGATATTGTTGAATTTCTTGTTTAATTTCATCTGTGACCCATGGATTGCTGAGTAGGGTGTTGTTTAATTTCCATGTATTTAGCAGACTTTTTGATTTCTTTTGTCATTTATTTCCAGTTTCCTTGCACTGTGGTCAGATACTATGCATGGGATAATTTCTGTTTTCTTGCATGTACTTAAGCATGACCTGTGGACTAGTATGTGGTCTATTTTAGAAAATGACCCATGTGAAGCTGAAAAAAAATGTGTATTCAGCTGTGGTTGGGTGGAACACTCTATATGCCCACCAAGTCCATTTGTTCCAAGCTCTGGTTCAGTTCTACTACGTCTTTGCTGATTTGTTGTCTGGTTAACCTATGTTTTTGAGATAAGGGGGTGTTAAGGTCTCCTGTTAAGATTGTGTTCTTGGATATTAGATTTTTCATGTCCATTAAGATCTGTCTTACATAGTTGGGTGCTGCTGTGTTTTGTGCATAGATATTTATGAGTGTTACCTCTTATTCTTGATTTTCCCCCCTAACAATATATAGTGGCCTTCTTTGTGTCAATTCATCATTCTTGGTTTGAAGTTGAGACTGTCTGAGAAGAGAATTGCTACTCATGCTTTTTTCTGAGGTGCTGGGGCATGTAGCATTGTTTTACATCCTTTGGCTTTCAGCCTATGAATGTCATTTTGAGTTAAGTGTGTTTCTTGTATACAGATATTGTTGGGTTTTGTTTCCTTTTCTTTTTTCTTTTTTTTTTTTTTTTTTTTTTTTTTGTCTTTTTGAGACAGAGTCTCACTGCAGTTCAGGCTGGCCTTAAGCTTACTTTGTAGCTCAGGCTGGTCTCGAACTCACTAACAATCCTCCTGCCTCAGCCTCCCGAGTGCTGGGATTACAGGCATGCGCTACGACATCCATCTTGGGTTTTGTTTCCTAATCCACTGTGTCAGTGTATTTTTCTTACCTTGATGGTTATAATTGAAATGTGTTGAGTTATGATTGTCATGTTATTTACCTGCTGTTGTTTACTGCTTTTTGTCCTGTGTTTGTTTGCCCTATATAATGGGTTCCTTTGGTTCTCATTCATGGGGTTCTGGTCACTGTGGTCCCTCTCTAGAACATTTTTCAGTAGCCTTTGTAGGGACGGCTTTGTCATCATAAAGTTCTTTAGTTCTTCTTTGTCATGGAAGTATTTCGCCTCTCCGTCAAACTTGAAAGAGAGTTTTGCAGGGTATAATATTCTGGGCTGGAATTTGTTTTAATAGAGGTCTTGAAGTACTCTGCTCCATGCTCTCCTTGCCTTCATGGTTTGTGAAGAGAAGTCGGCTGTAATTTGGATGGTTTTTCCTTTGAATATGATCTGCTTCTTTTCTCTAACAGCTTTCAGTATGTTAGCCTTAGGTGGGATATCTGGGATCTTGAATATTATATGTCTCCATGTGTTTTTAATTGGTTGAAGTTATTTGGCATTCTGTTACCAATGTGTGCTTCAGTTACCTGAATTTTAGATTATTTCCTCATATTTGGGAAGTTTTCTGCTATTACTTCTTCTCATATCATTTTTGTTCACTCCTTCTTTCTCATTAGTCTCACATTGTTCATCTTGGCATCGTCTTGCAGGTGATGGGTTATTTTTTCCTGCATCCTAGTTGTTTTTAATAGATCCTTTCTCACCTTTTCACTAGCTGCACAGGCATCTTCAAGATTTGAAACTCTGCCTTCACTTTCACTCAGTTGGTTTTCTAGACTCATGATTGAGATTTTAAGTTCTTCTATATCACTTTGACTCCACTTCATGTGATCTATTTCTTTCCTGTATTGCTCATTCAAGGAATCCATCATATTTCTAATCTCTATTTTTTTAATCAATGTCTTCTTTAGAGGTAGGTATTAATTCTTTTACTGCAGAGTTTTTTCCTAATTGAGTTTCCTCCATATATGTCCATATTTGATTCTTTACTTCGTATGCTATGATTTCAGAGATTTCTTTTTTTATTTAAGATTTTTTTCTGCTCTGAGTTTCTCTTTACCTTTTTCCTGTTGTTTCTTTGCTTGTGACACTGTTATTTCATATGTTTAAACTGAACTAGTGTTCTCAGCACTTGTTTTGGGTGGGCATTGGATTTCCCTGATATGTTTCTGCATTAGCTTTTTTTTACTTCAGATGTTATGTATTCAGAAATTTCTTTCTTTATTTTAGGCATTAATTCTGGTCTGAGTTCCTCTATATCTTTCTGCTACTGTTTATTTGCTTCCGACTCTGTTAATTAATTCATTTCAGCTGAGATGTTGTCCTTTGCACTTGTCATCTGTGGTTTAGAGGCCTGAGATTTCATTTTGTTTCTTGACTTTGTCATTTTGTATAGCACTGACCTCTGACCTTTGGTGTAGAGCTTTGGTGCAGTTATAACTTTAGCACATAATAAGCTTTGGGTACAGATGTATTAAGTTTGAGTTTATCCAGTTATGCCTGTCCTGGGTCTGGCTTTTGTGTTCAGCTCCTTTTTGCTACAGCCCTTCTCACACAACAGTAAGCCTGTGGTGCCCCTCTTTTGTTCCCTTGGCCCTGGGAGTGCTGGAGAGCTTCAAACCTGTCCCACATACTTACCAGACCATGTTGCGTTGGATTGGGTGCCCAAATAGTCACAAAAGTTCTCACTCACTTGGTGAGCTTGGAGTGACTGTTCCATAGAGTTGTAGGTGTCTCTGGGGCTCAGTGGAGAGTCTCACTGATGCGGTTGCCTGAGTTTTTGTCTCAGCTGTCACCTGTGGTGCTTGGGGAAACCAGAAGTTCTCCCACACACTCACTAGGCCTGGCATGGGCTGGATCTGGGGGCTCCCGTGAGAGTTTCAGAAGTTCTCACTCACTTGGCAGCCTTGGAGGTGGGGTCATGGGGGAGCAGTAGGGAATCTGACTCATGTGGGTACATGAGTTTTGCTGTCGGGGGCTATCGCTGGTGGCTCATGGGGAAGCCGGAAGTTCTGAAATTTTATTTTTTTATAATAATTTTTTAAAATAATTTTATTGAGAAATGAATAGCAATGAGACAGCTTCAAAAGTGATTAGTAGGACAGTTTCAGTAATTTATATATTGTGTATTATTTTCTTAGTGGTTATTCATTTTACAAGATGCTGACCTGATATCCTGTCCACAAACCCTGTTAGAACAAATCTTTCTATTCACTGAATTAAGAGAAAGTAGCTGTATATCTAACCTAACTATTTTGAATATAGAGATACAAAATTGTCCTTCATTTGTATCTGCTTTTTTTGTTTAGTTTCATCAGAGAGGGGTATTCCATTATCATTTAATATTGTAGGTGTATGAACAGCAGGGTTTTTTTTTTTTTTTTTTTTTTTTTTTTT
>PVKA01045324.1:0-15584 GCA_004027165.1 Ctenomys sociabilis
ACATTCATAGTGATCCTCCTGCTTTCTGCCTCCCTAGTGCTGGGATTACAGGCGCGCGCCACCACGCCCGGACTCCAATCGCCGGCTCAGCGCACCCGAAGGCGGGGCCGGCGCGGCAAGCGGAAGCAGGGATCGAACCCTGGTCCCTACGCTTACCTAAGCAAGCGCTTAGTCCGCTGAGCTATACCGCCGGCCCTTGTGGGGGGGGGTCTCACTTTTAAGAATGTCTTTGCAGGGACCCCCAAATTCTTAAGTTAAAAATCTGAAAAAAATTTCCTTCCTGATTCTAGCAGGTAGAGAGAAAAATAAACCATCATAAAATATGCCCAAAGTGTTTTTCTCTAGCACTGCTGCATCTACCTGAGGAGTTGGGAGACTTGTGGTAGCTCAATTGTTTAAAGTGCCTGCTTGGGCAAACTCAGGCAGGGACAGGGAACTGTGGGTCTCAGCTCCATGAACTGCACCAGACCTACCCTTAAGGCAGCCTGAGCTAGCCAAAAAAAATCCTTCCACATCTATCAGAAGAAAGGCAGCCAGCCAACTCCAGACTTCTCACCTCTCCCAGAGGAAGAAAACAAAGGCCAAGAAACACCATGAAGTTCGAAGCCCAGCAACACACACCTGACTGACAACCTCAAGACAGCTATGTGCTCGCATCCCCATTTCCAGGCTCCAGAGAAAGGCAAGCCTCAATTATTCAAGAAAACACTGATAGCGTGCCTGATGACAGCAAGGTGCAGAGCCCCTGCCTGCACACACAGGTCCTGGTTCTGTCCCCGGTGCTGCCACTTCACCGCATCCTACAAAAGCCATAAATCAGAACCAAAACCAAAGTCAACAAGAGAAATGCTATGAGTAAGCAGTATCCTCCAGAGCCCTACACTGGGCCCTGATCCTAATGTGATGTTTGTGGGGTACAGACTGCAGGAAGCATTAGGGCCACATCAGGGCTTCAGGCCCTTCCATGAGGTTTGTGTGCAGATAAAGCAGAAGACAGGACTTGCTGCTCTGTACTGTGTAAGGAAGTGGCAGGGTTTCCCCAGACCCTGGAGGCATCACCTTGACCTTGGACTTCCAGCCTCCCGATGGATGGTGAGTGATGCAGGCCTTTTCTTAAAAAGGACAGCCCCAGCAGAGCAAGATGGAGAAGACAGGAATGACTGAGAACTTGGGCCATGGAGGGTGCTGAGTCTGCAGCAAGCATTAAATAAATTAAACCCAGCATGGAAATCACATGGCCAGGGATGCAATGGCTCATGGCCGCACAGTGAAGCTCCCATAAAACTCACAGCTCTGAGAGCTGTGCATCTATGGGAAGAAGGGAGGCTCTCAGACCCATTGAGAACTGAGGTTCTCAGGGCATGACTTGCCAATGTACATCTGTAGCCAGGCCTTTTGTGGTGTTCTACATAGGTGTTCTGAGTCCTGTGAGTCACTGTAGGAAATGAACTGGACATAAAAAGGGATGCTGGGAACCCAGCTCTGCGTCCAGGTTGGCTTGAGTGTGTCCCCTGAAGCTTTGTGTGCTGGAAGCTTGGCCCCCATCAGGTGGTATTAAGAGGCAATACAAGGTAATTAGGCTGTCAGGATGCTGTCCTGGGAGGCATTCATGCTGTTCTGCAGAGGTAGTGAGTTCCCTAGTGCCTCATGCCTCATCCTGTGACCACTCTTGTGTGCACTGCCACCACTGTGATGTCATCTGTTACAGGCCCTCACCATGCTGAGCAGAGGCACACATACCCTTGAGCCTCCTTCTACAGCTGTGAGCTACACAAATCTCTTTTCTGTATAAAGAACTCACAGTCATTTCTGGGGGCAGGAGGCCTGTGTAGTCCCCTTGCCAGGGCCTCAGTAAGTTCAGGAGCCTCAGGTATTTTGTTATAGGAATAGGAAATGAACAAATATGTCTGATTTGTAGCTGCCCAGTCAGAAGCTCAAATAAAACAACCTAGTGTTTGCAACTGGCATCACCGATGGGGGAATCTATGGGGCTGGATTTCCAGAGAGATGGCACCAGAACTGAATGGATCAGAAGGCATCAGCTGACATCTGCTACTGCTGCTTGCCTGGTATGTGGGAACAAACCTCCACACAACTGGGGTCACAGTATTCTTTGTTGTGACAGCACTGAGGATGTCAAATTGCCTTTGGTCTGTCCCAGAGTGAGGCACACTTGCTTATTCTGTGAGGCCACCGTCGCCCAATAGCAAAACCAGATAAAAGCATTAGAGGAAGAGTAACTGCAGAGTAACACAGTGCATGAACATAGAGACAAGAATGCTGAATTCTTGTAGCTATTCACAAGTGATTCATGAATGCGGGCGAAGCTGTCAAACAGCAGATGAAAACAATTATACCACATGAAGAAGTGGTATCTATTACAGGTATACAAGCCTAATTTGACATTTTAAAAGCAATTAATATAATCTACCATGTGAATAGGCTAAAATATCACATGGTCTTATCAGCTGATGCAGAAAAATTGTTTGATAAAATACAGCATTCACTCAGTATAAAAACCCTGAGCACCTAAAAATAGAGGGGACTTCCTCAATTAGACAGAATAAAAGTTCTACCAACCTTATTCTGGCATCATGATTAATGATGAGCTGATCATGTGACTTGTGCTTATAATCTCTGAGGGAAGGGGATTATAGATTTGAGCGCAGTCTGGGTAATTAAGTGACAAAAGAAGACCCTGTCTCTAAATTAAAAAATTTAAAGTATTGGCAATGTAGGTTGGTGAGAAGGCAGTGGGTTCAATCTCCAGTAATAAAAAGAAAAATAGAACAGGATGGGGGGAGAAGATCTCTTCTTTCACTACACTGCTCAGACTCATTTCCAGCTTCCCAGCACTGGGATTATAGGTGTGCACCACCACACCCAGTCTTGGTGGCTGGCTCAGTGGGCCCCAGGGGTGGGGCTGGTGCAGTGTGTGGTGCCAGGGGATCCAACCCTGGTCCCTGCACCACTGAGCTATTCTGTGGGCCCTTGTCTCACTATTTCTGTTCAACATTATACTTGAAATCTTAGCTTGTGTAACAAGACAAGAAAAGAAAATAAAATGCATAAAAACTGGGCAGGAATAAATGCTGACATGATTGTGGATGACATGAAAATACTAAGAACTCACTAAGAAAACCTGGAACTAGTAAGAGATTGTAACAAGGTCATAAGAAACAACGTTAGCATATTATAGTTGATCATTTTCTTCACAATAATGAACACCTGGAACATGGAAGCAAGAATACCACATCACTTACATTACCTGAAATGAAAGATACATAGGTGTAAATCTGATGAAATACATGTGTGATCATACATAAAAACTTCAAAACTCTGATGAAAGAAATAAAAGATCTAAATTAATAGGCATTCTGTGTTTGTAGATTGGAAAAGTCATAATTGTTCCCAATGTGGTCCTAGATTTAATACAATCCAAATTATACCAGCAAGCTATTTTATGGATGTTGATAAACTTTTTTTAATGTATTTAGTACAGGATTTACATTGTCTGCAGGGTGGTCTCATTACACAGATGGGACTCGTAGTGATCTTCCTGTTTTTAGTCTTCCAGGCACTGGTATTACAGGAGTGCACCACCATGCCCAGTCTCAAATTGCTTTTTAAAATTATTTTACTTTATTTATGATACAGGGTTTTGCTATGCAGTTTGAACTTGTAGTAATCCTTCTGTCTTAGCCTCCCTACTGCTGAGATTACAGGTGTGCACCACCACGCCTGGTTCCAGAGCCTGTACAGTACACATGGGGTGACAAACTGTTTTTAAATCCAGATAGAGAGGAAAAGGAAGCACAGTACTGAAGAAAAAGAAAAAAATTAGCACCAGGCACAGTGGAACACATCAGAAGGCTGAGGCAGGAGGATCACCCTGAGTTTGAGGCCAGCCTGAGCTACATGAAGGCCATGCTGCACCACATAGTGAGACTCTTTCTCCAAAAAACCCCCAATCAACCAACCAACCAACCAAATAAACAAATAAACAAACAAAAAAGGAAAAAAAAATCCAAAAACTGAAAACCAAAAATGTTAGAGAACTGACACTACCTCACTTCAAGACTTAACTGTAAAGCCACAGTGATCCAGACAATGTGTTACTACTGGTGACAGAGCAGATCCATCTGTGGGGCAGAAGAGAGGCCCAGAAATAGACCAGACAGTATCCACTGACCTTTGAAGAAGAGCAAGCCACACAACTTTCACAGAATGAATTGCAGACCTATATGTGGAATATAAAACTAAAAAAAACTTTTGAGAAGATGATATAGGAGAAAATCTAGGGTTTTATAATGAACTTCTAGATAATATGAGAAATATAATCCATGAAGAAAAATTATGATGAATTGGATTTTGTTAAAACTCAAAATTTCTCTTTTGACAAGCAAACTAACAGAGAAGGCACACTCTGGGGAAAACCATTTTTAAAACCTATCTGGTAAAGGGCTTGTATTGACAATATTTTTATACACATTAAAAATAAACAGGGGTTGGGGAGATGGTTCAGTAGAACAAGTGCTTCCCTGGCAAGCACAGGAGTCTGAGTTCAAGCCCTGGCTCCACCAAAAAAAAGTACACAATGCAATTTAAGGATAGGCAAAGGATCTGAACACTTAAAGGAAGAATAAGATGTGTAAAGAGCAAACAGGCATATGAGAAGGTGCTGAACAACATCTGCCATCAAAGAACCGTGACAGATTCTAATGTGCACATTCCAATATGGAACATAAAATTCCACAAGCTTGACAGGTTGGTTAGCCCTAGTGACTGAGCTGGGGGGTATGTGGACCAACAGGAACTCACGGTCATTTGTGGGGGCAGGAGGCCTTCACCCGGGTGGTGCCTCACTGAGCTGAGGCGGGGCCGGGCAGTTGCATACCTTGGCTGAGCACTCCTGCCAAGCAGTGGTGCTCACAGCAGTGTCACTCATTGCTCCCCCGCACCAGAAGCAACCACCTGGCGTCCAGTAAGTGAAGAGACAGACGGAGCATGAATATGCAGACAAAGCAGTGCTATTCAGCACTATTGAGCAACAAGTAGCCAAACACGAGGACACATAGGGGACCCTTAGGAGCAATGCAGAAGGCTGTGCACTGTGATTCTCACTACCAGTGCTCTGGAGAGGACACTCTGAAGACAACAGCAGTTGCTCAAGGTTCAGTGGAGGCATATGAGAAGGAGGGATGAGTATGGGGCAAAAGTTTAGGGCAAAAGTTATTCTTTACGATACTGTAATGGTGGGTATACATCATTCTGCACTTATCAAGACCTATAGAACCTTACACTACAAAAGTGAAATTTAATATGTACAGAAAATTATTTGCCAGTTCAGGGGATCCAAGAAAGACTGCAGATCATGTAGATGCTGCTCGCTTCAGGGGTAGGGAAGGTGCTGGTTTACGTAAGGTTGGATGGGAGAGTGAAAACAAAAGATATTTGGCTCCACAGAAACGTTTTCCATGGGAGCACTGGCTGGCAATCCCAACACTCCATTCTGAACGACTTAGGGAACCAATGGTAGAGGAGGACACCGCTGAGGTGGCACGAGGCTGGAGCTTTGTGAAGTGTGCAAGTGTTGGCAGTGTGGGGTCTGCACTGACGTGCACATATGGGGTTGTAACCTTTGGGGTAAACAGGTGTGGGGGGCTGTCCTCTGCAGTGCAGATCTGTGCACTGTGTCTGAGTGTACCTGTGGTGAGTGACCAAGCTTTTCTATAAACTGGTTTTGGATGGTGGGTGGCAAAATATGTAGTGTGTGGTGAGTGTGAGTGTACAGTTTATGGATATGTGTGACCATGCTATGGTGTGTGAATTGTGTGTGGTCTTTCAGTAGAGTGGAGATAAGTTATGTCGTATCTATCTGTGTTGTGGTGTGAGGGGTGTGGTGCATATCTGTGCTGTGGGGTGTGCAGTATGTGGTATGTGTCAGTGTTATTGTCTGTGCAGTGTGTGGTGTGCATCTGTGCTGTCCTGTGTGTGGGGTGGGGTGTGTGAGTGTGGAGGACTATAGGACCAGCAGCACTCAGGGCCCCCTGATATTCCCAGTTAGGGTTCACTCTAATGGAGAACATTTGCTGTGGCAGGCTGGTGTCTATTTCCACCACTGCCCGGGCCCCGCCCCTGGCCCTCCTCTCCATAGCTCTGTTCACCTCCCTGATTTGCCCCTCAGCTCCTTTCTCCATTCCTGTTCCTTGGCCACCCTCCCCTCCCAGCCAATCCCAAGGCCACATCTGAACCCCCTTGCCCCTCAGGCCCTCTCTCTGTCACCTCCCCTGTCCCGAAGCCACTTTGGGTATGGCAGTTATGGAGGTGCCTCATTTGCTGTGCCAAGGTAACAGGAATGTCCAGGCTCCCACTGCCCTTGCTAAGAGCTCAGCACTGTCTCAGGGGATGGCCCCTCCTCTCTCCAGAGCCCGGCTATCTGCCGGTTATGGCAGCACCTTATGGTCAGTCCTTGCCTGGCAGACACAGAGAAGGACATCTGGCCCTATCTGACAGTTATGCCAGCTCAGATAGAGCTTGAGTCTCAGCTGTTCACCAGGACAGGCCAGCTTGGGAGGCTGAGAGGCTGGGGAAAGGGAACGAATGGCTGTGAGGTACCTGGCCTCGGCGTGTCTCACAGTTGTGCAGGTAGCTTAGGTGATGGATCTTCAGGTTTAATGTGGCAAAATTCAGGTACTTTGTGAAGACCTGAAACATCAGGAAACAACGAGTTAGAAACTCCAGATTTCAGATGTGCCAGGTGCGTGTTTGGGAGGGCCACTAGCTACACGTGACACAGGCACAGACACGCTGCGAGGCTTCGCTCAGCATCCACAGCTCAGGGTGTGGTGCTGGCACACGGCTCACACACGTGGATGCGAGAGGGATGTGGAGACAGTGTGTCCAGGTAAGCTCAGAGGTGCGGCAGGACATGCACATGAGCACCCAGGGCCGGTGCGTGCAGACGTAGGCAGGAGCACATCTGGACACTCACGTCTTCATCCGCACTTGTGAAGCAGGGGCCATCGAGCTTGTTCATCACCATGATCACCGCCATGACATCTTTGCCATTCATGATGGGCATGGCCAGGATGTTCCTTGTCACATAGCCGGTGAGCTCGTCCGCAAATGAGCTGAAATGGGGACACTGTGGCAAGAAGAGAGAGGCTGTTGCTGTGGTCAGCCTGGCTCGGAGGTGGAGGCTGAGATCCCCAGAGCAGTGCTGAGAGGCCATAGGGGCCTGCTGTGTGTAGTGGGCACTCCTCCACCCCTGGCTCCACCTACTCGCTCCACCTCTGAGCCACAAGCCCTGACTCCCAACCCTGGAGCAGTCTCTTTAGTTCCTTGCAGTGTACCACCTGGGGCCTCCCACTCTGTCAGATCTTGATTCCTGAGTTGCCTCAAGCGGGGTCTTATGCTCCAGGACTGCCTTCTGCTATCAGCCCCATCGTGCCAGGCCCCTTCATGCTCTTCCCTGAGACACAACTGTTGGTCAGTGAGCAGCAAGCCCCATTCTCGTTGGAGGTTTGTGTCCGTGGGGTGCTTACCGGAACAAGTGCAGCTGTGAGTCAGGGTAGAGATGCCCATTCAGAGTTTACCAGTCCCTTTGCCCCCAGCAGGGGCCTTGCATGCCATCAGCTTTGCCCATGGGGAGAGCTTTCTCTACTTTTGGTCCCAGAGAGGAGTCCCTGCTCTCTCCCTCCTCATGCGGGGTGCCTCCTGTCCTAATCTGAACTTGGCCTCCACAGGAGCAGGTGGTAGGCTCCACCCCACCCTGTGTAAGGGACTGATGGTCTTCAAAGTGTGGGATATGGCAGAAGTGTCCTGGAACATGCACTGAGGTAGATAGGTCTGGCATCCGCCTTGTTGGGTCAGAAGCACCCAGCCAGCCAGGGACAGCACCGTACAATTCCAGGCCCACTGGCATTGTCTGCCACACTGTTGACTAGAGAAGGGATGCTTTTGGCTTGCTCAGCAGGATGGCTCCAGTCCTGCTCATGATTTCCCACAATTCTGTGGGAAGGGCATCCGGGGAAGCTACTGGGGCCAAGGGGGTTTCCAACATTCTCCAGAGGAATACTTGTGATTCCTGCCATCTTTCTTCTGGTCCCTTCTTATTCTTGAAGATGTAGCTGCTACCTGTAGCTAATGGTACCAGAAATGAAGGGGCATCAGCATGCGAAGGGGCAGAGTGGGGAGATGGTCAGCAATTGTTGGCAGAGGGCCATCCTTGGGGTGGGCACTAATGCTTTGTTTTAGGGGGACACGAGAGGCTGCTGGCTGTGCTGAAGGCCGGAGGTTCCAGGAGATGGAGCTCAGACAGTGGGTGCTGAAGGAGATAGATTCATGTCAGCATGAATCCAGCTTGCATGATAGATTTCCCACTACATGTCACGCTGCCATTCTACATGTGCCAGATGGGACACCTTTATCTTGAGAACCTGAGGCCAGGACCTGGTATATGTGGTTATTCTCATTTCCACTTCCCTCCTAGCACGCCTTCCTTCCACCTGGAGCCAGCTTTCACCAGTCTCTCAAGCCCTTCAGCTCCTGGAAACCACACGGGGTAGTGGCCTTCAGAGGGAACATCTGAATATAAGTGTTTCTGAGAGTAGAATGAGGTCTTCAGATGATATACCCATGTCTTTACAGTCTAAACCTGAGAAGACACTTACAAAGCCTCACAGTCAAATGCTCAGAGGAGGGACACAGATTCTCACAGCCTCCCAATCAAAGGAGGAATACACTGTTTCATTGCAATTTTTCTCAATAAAATTAATAAGTAATCTATTAATTGTTGTAACTCTCCTACCAATCTATTTTGAAGCCTTCTCATTGCAATTTTTTTTCTCAATAAAATTAATAATAGAAAAAGAGAATAGTAAAAGAGGAGGGACACAGAAGCTCACAGCCTGACCCCTAAAGGAGGGACAAGGGTTCTTACAGCCTGACCCTCAGAGGAAGGACACGGACCCTCACAGCCTCACCTTCTGGAGAACCTATGAAGTTTCAGCTTTCTTTATCTCACCAGTTTTTCCTGGTAGTTTCTCCAGTTCTTAGGCATCACCATATTCCCTTTTCCACCCCACACTATGAAGTTTGTTTTGCCAAGAAATCATAGAATAGCTTTGTGTCTTTCTTTTCTCTCTGTGACCCAATCCCTGGGAACCTCACTGTATTTATTGCTTCTTATGCACTGTTCCTCTCTTCTGTACTTACATATGCCTGGGCACTATTTCTAAATTCCCTCCTAACCCCTCATCTGCCATGTCTCCTTTCCTGGGGGCTTGGACTTCCTTTGCTGGGCATGACATGGGTCTCCTTGGCAGGCTCTGGTCCCTGCTTTGACCACTCTTGCTGCAGAAGCTGCATACCTGTGCCAGGCTAAGCCCTTGTTTGTGCTGTGGGATCTGTACCTTGTGCTGGAGCCCCTACAGGTATGTCTCATGGGCTCCATCTCATTCCAGGGTCAGGGTTCTGCAGCTCAGGGCTGGCCACCCTAGCGGGTTGGGCTGAGAACTATGCTTCTCTGCACACTTAGTTTGAATGGGAATACCTGGGAATGTCTGCACGGATCCCCAGATGGAAGCTGCCCTCTTAGGCCTCTCTGAAGCCCCTGGGGGACATTATGTCCACCATGAAGCACCTAGCAGTGGTGGAAACCTATGGCATGTGTGCCACCGCAGGCTGTTTGTGTCACTGAGAGCTCTAAGCAGTTTAGGGGATTGATGTGAGACCTAGGAAGGCTAACACTTGTTATTTGGACATGTTTACTGTTAGAAAAAGACATGAATCAGTGAGAGCTTTTCCTTAAAAGCAGAGGTCCACATGCTGGCCCTGCTCTTGGGGCATGCTGGGGCGCACTGAGACACGATTGAGACTGGGTGTGGTGGTGCATGCCTATAATCCCAGTGCTTGGGATGTTGCAAACAGGAGAATCACTATGAGTCTGATCTATGTAGTGAGACCCTATAGACCCTGTAGACTTTGTTCCAAAAAACACACACAAAAAAAGCGGAGGTCCAATCCCTATACCATCCTCACCTTAGGAGAGGCAGTGCAGGACCTCCAGGAGAAGGGGCCAGGCCAAGAGTGCAGGCTCAGTTTGTCACCCACCTCACAGTTCTCTGCCTGGTCACTGCATCAGTCACCTGTTCAGTGCTGTGACTGATTACTTCTATGGCAGCTTTACCCCTTGCTGGCTCTAGGCCATGTGGACCTGGGGCTTCCCTTCCCTCTTGGCTTTGTTAAGTTTAACTCTTGACTCAGCTGAGACCTAAAGGGCAGGCAGGCCACTTTTCTGAGATTTATCTAACAAACTGGGTGGGGGAGCAGCAGAAATAAAATTTATCAAAGTCTCTGTGATGCCAAAATAAAAGACAGAGGCTTTTTATTTCAAGCGGGAAACCTGTGCGCTCTGCCGCGCCTGAGTACTTGTTTCATGTCTATGTTCATATGTGTTGTAAATCCATGAGGATTTTCTAACAGATTTACAAGAGCTTGATTTTTAATTGGCTTATGGGTGCTCATAAATAAAACACACCTAAGCTTGCTAAAAATATGTTGCAATTAATCTGAATACTTTTTTACTCATATAACCTACATAAATCTTTGTAAATAAGTTGGTTTAAGTTTATTGGTAAAATGTAAATGAAGACACCTTTGACATTGTCAGTGCATACTTTGCTATCAAACATCAGGTTTAGCATGAGGTCATGGGACTATGAACTCAGCCTAAGAACAATGTGCTCTTCTGCAGAACTGACTCAGAAGGCTAATGGGACATCAGTGTTCAACCTAACTTCATCACAGTGGGGACATTTCCAACACAGCCTGCCTCTACTGGGTATCTAAGCCCACAAAAGCTAATTCTGACCTGAGGAGCCGAGGGAGGTTGTGCCATGGATGTCACTACAGTGGCAGGTCTCTGACAAAGGGACCTTCATGATTCTCATGCTAGCCTGCATCTTCAGTTTTACCAGCTGTCTATATGTGAACCAAGAATAACAGTTAAAAATAAACAAATTAGGTAAATGTAGATGGGAAAATGTTTATAAGTGAACTTTTTATGCAATGAAGATTTTTGAAATTATGTTTCATAAGTAATAGATACTCATAAGAGTTAATTCTAAGTGACTTAATTTTTTTTTTTTTTTTTTTTTTTGTCTTTTTGTCTTTTTGAGGCAGGGTCTTACTATGCAGGTCAGGCTGGCCTTAAGCTCACTTTGTAGCTCAGGCTGGTCTTGAACTCACAACAATCCTCCTGCCTCAGCCTCCCGAGTGCTGGGATTATAGGCCTGCGCCACCACGCCCGGCTCTAAGTGACTTAAAATACTGAAATGTTAATTGTTTCACAAGGAAACAGATGTTTCTAGAAATTATAAAATAAGTCACACAGACTGTTGGTAGATGGCAGACAGTTCAGAATGACTTATTCCCTAGGGTTTTGTTCATCAGATTAAAGTACCAAGAGTTAAAAATTCTAGTTGATAAATATATAATTGTACTAGGGTTTGATCCCTGGTACCATGTGCTGCACAGGCCCTGCCCCTAGGGCCTGTGAAGACCTATAATCCCAGCACTGGGGAGGCTGAAAACAGGAGGATTACTATTAGTCTGAGCTGCATAATGAGATCCTGACCAAATATATAAATTTACTATATATATATATATATATATTATTGGATGTGCAAAGGATATCAGACGTAATACTTTTTGCATGAGAATTTTGCGGCAAACTAAAGGTTAAAGCCAATCCCAAGTGGTTTGAGCAGATCTCAGGTTTGTGAAGGACAAAATTTGTGAAAGAAATTTGTAGTGAGGGACTGGGGAGATGGCTCAGTGGAATAAGCACTTCCCTGGCAAGCGCAAGGGCCTGAGTTCAATCCTTGATTCCACCAAAGAAAAAAAGAAATTTGTAGTGAGCAAGCTGTGATTGTAATAAGAACTGTGATTGTTCTTTTTATATTTTCTTTTTTTGTCGGAACCAGGGATTTCTTTCTTTCTTTCTTTCTTTCTTTCTTTCTTTCTTTCTTTCTTTCTTTCTTTCTTTCTTGCTTGCTTGCTTGCTTGCTTGCTTGCTTGCTTGCTTGCTTGCTTGCGTCTGTCTGTCTGTCTGTCTGTCTGTCTTTCTTTCTTGTGCTGTGACTATGAGGGCAGCACCCAGGCTCCCTTGCAGTACTGATCCTGGAATAGGTTCTGCTTTTAATTTTAAAACCTGGAGTTTTAAAGTCTCAGCCACTTTCTGGTGTTAGCCTTTTCTACCTCAGTTTCCATTCAGCTTTTGAACTAATGTGGTGGCCCTCGCTCATCTCAGCCAGTACCTGTGGGCTTTTTGTTTTTCTCCCTGGTTCTGCCTGGCTACTGTGGGCTAAGTCTAAAAATGTTTGTCTTAAAGGCCTAGAATTATGTGAATCTTTACTTTTGGCTTTTCCTGAGGTATCTGAATTGTTCCTGTAAGCAGATAATTTCATATACATTTATTTCTAGGTCACACACAAGACATTGGATTTCTTGTCTTACATCCTTTTTTTTGGCACTGGGATCCAATTCAGGCTGCACAGCTAGCCAAGCTCCCTACCCCTGAGCTACCTGCCCAGCACCTGCACTTCCATCCTGCGTCCCGCGGTGCGCAGCCCAGCCCAGGACACACTCCAGCGCCAGTGTGGTCCCAGGGCCGCTCGTGCGGGTGATTCCAGGCTGACCAAACATCCTCCTCTGAGGGCAACTGCACTCAGGAGCGTTCTTTACTTTTTAATAACTGGCTTAGGAAGCAAAAACCTTGTAGTTTTTCAAGATAATTGTTTGTTTGTGTCTTTTTCTCTTTTGTGTTCTTATTTTAATTAGTTTTTTTCATTTCTTAGGAAAACTGAGACTTAAAAAAGTTGTAAGGTTTTGTATTGTTTTCTGCTTTTTATATCAATTTGCTTTTAAGCCTTTTTTTTCTCATCCCTGGCCCTATTTATTTATTTATAACTTTTGAAAAAAAATTTATTCTAGTACAGCCTCTACAGAGTCTCACTATATAGATCTAGTGATTCTCCTGTTTTTGGCCTCCCAAGCACTGGGAATACAGGCTCGCACCACCATGCCCAGTCTCATTTGACATCTCAGTGTACTCTGGGGTCAGAGCCAGCAGCTTTTAAGCCTTTCGTCTTTGGTTAATGACATGACTTATTTATTACAATGTAATACCACATTTCAACAAATATTTCAAAACTTTTGACATTTTGGCACCCTTCTTCAGGACCAAAGTTCTATCTCAAGTCTATCTGACCTAAAACTGATCTTGAGATTTTATAGCTTGGGCCCTGGAGAACCTCAGGGGGCTGCCCCTTTTGTCTTTTAGAGATGAAGCGCTAACCAGGCTTAGCTGTTATGTCGGGCTCTGTGAGCGACATTGTCAAGTAATGGGCGTGTTGTGATGTAAGGTCCTAGGAACCCTGGGAAATGTGCAACAGTCCGCGGCGCTGAAGCGCCACGTGCAGTGACGACGGTGGGATCGCCTTGCTAATTGCTGAGCTCTCATCACAGCTCTAACCATGATTACTCATTTTTTCTTGTCTCCAGTTTTGATTCTTCTCTAAATGCACGTATAGCCGGATTTATGGCAAATACTCTGACAGATATTCTTGAATATGAATTTCTGCTAACTAAATAGAGATAGAAATTCCCAGAACTCTAGCGAAAAATTTACATGGGTCCCTGACCTTATGAATAAAAAGGGGGCAGAACAACATTTACTCTTGCGAGGTTGACGGGACTGGAATAATCTATGGGATTTTTTGTCTTTATTTGAAACATTGTTGGTTCTTAATTATTTTTGTTTGCTAGATTTAAGAAAATTATTTTGTGAGTTATCTATAGTTTTTTTTGGTCTTTTTAAGACAGGGTCTCACTGTGCAGTTCAGGCTGGCCTTAAGCTCACTTTGTAGCTCAGGCTGGTCTCGAACTCACAACAATCTTCCTGCCTCAGCCTCCCGAGTGCTTGGATTACAGGCATGCACCACCATGCTCGGCCAAGTTATCTATAGTTTACGGAAATTTGATAAAATACAAAAATTTAGTGAACAGTGCTGGAAACACTGGCTTTTTTTCTACCCACTTGATTCTTCCAAAATTCAGAAGCTGTATTTCTTGCAGCATTGCATTGTGTGCATAGGTTCAGTAAGATTCTGATCGAACAATGTATAACAATGTATAACTGGAAATTTGCCTTCTACATGAAGCCTCATGTTGAAATGTGCCCGAGACCTGGCTTTGAGGGTTCCTAGCCTTTGGTAAGTAAGAAGAGCCCTGGGGATTAGGCCCTGCTATCCAAATCATTTCGGCCTCAGTTTGGCTTTCTTTGTTTTTTGGAGGGGGGACCAGGGATTGAGCTCAGGACCCTGTGCTTGCCAGGTAAGCACTTATTCTATTGAACTATCTCCCCAGCACCTCCATTTGGCTTTCTGGTCCCAGGGGTTTTTATGTCTGTGATTTCTGCATGGCAAATAAGATTTCTTCGTGCATTTTTACAAATAAGTCAAATTTGATAAAACTAAATTTGGTTTACAAATTTAAAAGGTAAGAGTCAGTGTGATTACAGACAATTTATTTTTCTAAAGAAAAAATGAAATGCACTTGTTGTTAGCCTGTAATTGTTCATTGTTTTCTAGTTTTTATTACTAGATTAGTAGGCAGATCAGACTGGATTCTAAATTCTAGTTTTTATATTTGGCAACAGCTATCCAATTTAAGGTCAGGAACTATTCTTTCCTAAAACCCTGTAAGCTAGAACTGGACATCCTGAGGTAACTTGCACAGGGAACAGCAAGTCTGTTCTGATATGGGCTGGATATCAGAACAAGATTCCATATCATAACAAGACTATGGCCCCTCTTAATTTTCCCTTGCTTATGCCTTTCTTCCTTACTAGGATGATGATAGGAAGTTTCACAATCGATAGCTCCTTTGGCTACTTGACAGAACCTGGCCTAAGAAATCCCTGTCCATACAGTGGGTAATTTGTCTGAATTTATACTGTGGCTCCTTTTAATAATACTTCCCTAATTCCAATGCCCACCGTGAGTTAGTAATTGGTAAAACATACTCTGGATTATCTACTGGTTAAATGGGAAAAAGTCTGTGCTATCTCTAATACTATATGCTGTGCCTGGGTAAATCTCTCTGGGGAAACTGAGGCTTATAGCATAAAACAGCTCCAGCTGGTCTCACCAGATCTCCATCATTGTTTGATTATTCTGTTGGTTGCCTTCAAGCCTAGGTTAGTGGCCCATACATGTTATCCCCACACTTGTGAGACTAAGTCAGGAGAATCACCAGTGAGTTCCAGGCCAGTGTGGGCTACATAGGGAATTTAAGGCCAGACTGAGCTTCACAGTGAGACCCTGTCCTGAGCCAGGGCACAGAAAGATCATGCTTGGCCTGCATCTTGGTGGAGATATGTCCTGCAAGTCTCAGACTCTGTTTCCCACGGTGATGTCCATGAACCCATAATCTGGGGGCAGATGGGTTATTAGGTCATGGGCTTGGGCCCTATATCTTTGAGGTCAATCTCACATTCTGGAATGACAAACAGGACA
>PVKA01045326.1:0-15609 GCA_004027165.1 Ctenomys sociabilis
ATTGAGACAAACTTCAAAGCCTCTGTTCTGCTTAATTTTGAGACAGGGTCTCTTTAAGTCACTCAGGCTGGTCTCAAACTTGTGAACTTCTGGCCTCAGCCTCAGTCTTGTTAATAGCTATTCTCCCAGGATAGAAATGATCTCAATGGAGCCTATACTTGTATATAAAGATTTTTTTTAAATAATCATACTTGACTTAAGAAATCATTCTTCTGGGAAAATTTAAATTCTTTTTCTCATCTTGCAAGATGGCAAGAAAAAACTGAGAAGCCAGACACTAAAGAGAAGAAACCCAGAGCCAAGAAGGCTTCTGCCAGTGGTACTGTTAAAAAGGGTAAGGTGAAGGCAAAAAAAGTCCAAGATGGGGCAGCCCCACTGTAGCCAAAATCCTGTCCTGGGTAGAGGAACTGGTAGATACTCCTAACTGCTATGTACTCCAGAAAGTCTTTGTGTAAGAGAAAGTACACAGCTGATAAATCAAAGGTTGAGAAGAAAAAGGAGAAAGTTCTTACTACAATCACAAAACCAGTGGGTGGGGACAAGAATGGTGGCACCCAGGCTTTTAAATTAAAAAAATGTCTAGATACTACCCTACTGAAGATGTGCCCTGAAGTCTCTTGAGTCATGGCAAGAAACTGTTCAGTCAGCATGTGAGGAAACTTTGAACTACCATAATTCCTGGCACCACAGAGGCAAGAGAGTGGTCTTCCTGAAGCAGTTGGCCAGTGGCTTGCTACTTGTGACTGGACCTCTTAGCCTTAATCATGTTGTTCTCTGAAGAACACATCAGAAATTTATCATTGCTACCTCTACAAAAATTGTTATCGGCAAAGTGAAAATACCTCATTGATGCTTGCTTCAAGAAGAAGCTGTGGAAACCCAGATACCAGAAGGGTGAGATCTTTAACACTGAGAAAGAGAGATACCAAATTTCAGGACAGGGCAAGGTGGATCAGAAAGTGGTAGACTCAGATTTTAGCAAAAATCAAAGCTATTCCTCAGCTCTGGGGCTACCTGCAATCTGTTTTTGCTCTGCAAATGGAATTTATCCTCATAAGTTAGTGTCCTAAATTTCTTACTAAGAACCTAATTAAATAACTGATACATTAAAAAAAGAAATCATTCTTTTTATTTGTGTGTATGTGTGTGTGTGTGTGTGTGTGTGTTACTCTTTTTTTGTTGCTGGGACAAATACCTAACACCCTAAACGAAGGAAGAAAAGGTTTACTCAGCTCACAGTTACTGGAGACTTCAGTCCATACTCAGCTGGCTCCAAGGCAGAGGGGAACAGGGCAGAGAGCATCTGTTCATGGTGGTAGCAAAGAGCAAGAGGAGCAAAGGCAGGAGTAGCAGCAACAATGGCGACAGAGAGAAAGTCTCTCTATCTCTCTTGTGTTACATTTAGGCTATCTACCTCAAGTTGGGTGTAGCACTCACAACTATAATCCCAGTAGTACCAAGACCCATAACCCCAGCCTTAGATCACCCATAATCTCAGTGAATCATGAGCTAATCACAAACTCTAGAAGTCTACCCTATGACTACATAAGGCTTTGGGGGGGACATCTAGAGACAAAACATAATTGTGTGTACTGGGGATTGAATTTAGGGCCTACGTGTGTAAATCAGGAGCTCTACTACTGAGCCTTATCCCCAGCCCCCCTGTATAAAGTTTTTGAAATATCCTTTCAGTTGCTTTGATACTGGCAGTTCAGTCACATGGGTCATGAAGGGTAGGCAGTTTTTCTTACATAAATTTGAAAGTTGCATTTTTGTATCCCAGCTAGGGCAATTTAGTGACTTAGAAAAACTCTGCCTAAAAATAAAAAGTACAAGCTGCAACAGAAGGGGAGATACAATCAGAAAGGTCATGGAGTATGAAGTCCCTTGGATAGAGACGTGAGGAATGGAGATTGTCGGGGGCAATGAATGGCTCTTTTTGGCCATGTAGCTCACACATAGAGAAACTGCTTAGCCTAAGGGATTGTGGAAGCTGTGGCCCCAGTCCAGGGAACTGAAGTAAGATATGTCTGCCTCTCCGCGCTGCCTCCCTCCCAGATTCCAGTCATGGGGACTGGATCATCCTGAAGTTAGAGATGTGCACCCCAGGACACAGGTCTGGTCTGGCTGTCCAGCTATGTCACTTACTCTTGAGTGAGGTGCCCTGAGTCTGGAGGGCTCAGACCTATGAGTTGGAGAGGAAATTGGAGACTCTAGTTCTTATAGGATCACAGTACAGGAGCAAAACTTTTCCTAGGCCAGGTAGCCAGGCCTCTGTCCCCTAGTGACAGCACCAGTAGGAACTATTAGGTTGGACCAAAAAGGAGAGAAGCAGGAGCACCTGACAGGGGAGCAAGTCACACAGAGGAAACAAAGCAGCAGGCACTGACATCCCTGACTTACACCTAGAGAGCGGCTGACACAGTCACAGAGATCAAGGAAAGGCCTGCCTTCAGGACCTTGCTCTCATGGCCCTTTAAGGCAGCAGAAGAAACCCTCAGCCCACAGTGTGCAAAATGTGCAGGGGATGAGGCACAGATCCTACTCCGACGATGCCCAGCTTCAGTTCTCATCCAGCAAGGTGTTTCTTTGACCATGTGAATACCAGGGAATTCAGGCAGAATTTCTAAGTCTGTGAAGAAAACAAAACCCTTACACACCCACATAAATACAATGTTCACGCACAAGGAAAGACCCAAGGCCTTTTAGAAGAGCATTTCTGCCAACATTCAGGATTCAAAAACTACTACATAGTGCAGAGGAGTTTAGTAAGTGAACCAGTTTGTATTTCTTAGTAGATATTTTTGTTTTTATGGATCTGATAAGAGAAGGAAACCTGAAGTTATTTATTTAGTAGGAAGGCCTTCATCATAATAAGCCACTCACTGGTGCAGAACATTTCTTCTTTGGAAATGCACTGAGTGAATATTTATTGTGTTCTAGGCATTGTATCGTTTTGCCAACATGTTTAGGAAGAACAAAGGGAATTGGGAGTGGGCTCTTCCAATACCCTGTATCCTGTCCATATTGGTACTATGTATGCTGCCCTCTGGATCTTGGGGTGGAGCAGTGGTGCAGCCTTCCTGAAAGGATGCAGAGGGTGGGATGAGGACCTGCCATTTCCTTTCCTGGGTCCAACTGCCATCCCCACCCCCACCCCACATATATCAAACATGGTCTGTGGCACTGGGTCTCTCTTCCTTCTTCCCAGCCTGCGGGTCTCCTACCCTGGGCTAAGGATGAAAGATAACCAGTTTCAATATATTTCAGTTTCTCTAAAAGAACTTTGTGTTCCCAAATATTTTCCCCTCCCCTTTATAATTATAAAACACTCATGCTACTGGCTATGATGGTTCACATATATACAGAATCTTCTGGAAGCCTGGGTTTTGGAAGCACTAAGTCAGGAGATTTCTAAGCTGACTCTGCTAGGGGTCGGGGCTTTCTGAGCCCAGGCTCATTCCTGAATGGTGTGCGTCATTCCAATGGCAGTGAGAAAAGAACGGATGACAGTGGGATGAAGTCTCCAAGTGGCACAAGTAGCATTTTCTCTGAATTGCTTAGGGAACGCTTTGTCCAGAGTGGAACTCTGATAAACATCCTGCAGAGAAAAAGGGAAAAGACAAAAATGGAAGAAATTTTTGAGTTTCCAGATCACCAAGCAACAGTGTGTGTTGTTAAAGTAGCCTCTGTACCCAAGACTTCCCTTAGCACACTTCTGTCCCTGCCACTCCAAGTTGTCATAGACCATTCAGCAGTCATGACAAGCACTCACACTACAGCATTCACATAGGTCTGTCTTGTCCCATTTGTCAGCCACCAAAAGCTGCATACTGTATTTTTGGAGGCTTACAGGAGGCTAAGCCTTCTTTAGGATGCTTCTCCAGGTCAGTCTTGGAATAAGGATATGTCTGTCCTTGGTGGTTAAAACAAGTAAAGTTTACAGTCTCACTTACTTAAGAAATTAAATTTAAAAAGATTTTTTCAGAACAGTTTTATGTTCACAGAAAAACAGCAGAAAACAGAGATCTCATATACTTTCTGCCCCACATGTGAATAGCATCGCCAGTTCTCAACATTCAGCACAGAAAGGCTGTTTGGCTGTCCTTGATGAACCACAGCTACGTATAATTATCATACAAAGCCATAATGACACTAGGATTCACTCCTGATATATATTCTGTAGGTTTTGAGAATATAATTCTCAGAACAGTGTCATTCCCTTAAAAGTCTGGGCTTCACCTGTTCAGCTCTCTCACCCATATCTCCTGGAAACTATTGGATTTTTTTCCCCCACTGTCTTCATAGTTTTCTGTGATTCCATCCTATAGCTGGAATCACATGATGTGTTGCCTTTTCAGATTGTCCTTGTGTGAGCTGATGGCTCATTTCTCTTCATTGGTGGGTAATACTCTATTGCCTAGATGCACCAACATGACCCTGGTGCTCCACTGCCTGGGATATAACCGCACTCTTGCCAGCATTTATTCTTTGTTTCACTCTGGAAATTTCAAGACTTATGCCCAGGTCTTTGGTCCCTTTTGGATTGACTTTAGTACAGGGTTAGATACAGAGATCTAGTTTTAACGTTCTACATAATGATATCCAGTTTTCCCAGTACCATTTGTAAAAGAAGCTATCTTTCTTCCAACATGTGTTTTGGGCTCCTTCGTTAAGAATCAGGTGGCTGTAGTTGCACGGGTTCGTTTCTGTGTCCTTTGTTCTATACCACTGACATATGCGTCCACTTTTGTGCTAGAACCATGCTGATCGTGTTGCGCTGGCTTCCTGGTATCCTTTGAAAGCAGGTGTTGTGCTGCCCCCAACCCTCGCTCCTTTCTCTTAGGCATCCTTTCATCCTCTTCTGCTTTTTGTGTTTCTATATGAATTTCAGGATTGCTTTTTCTGATTCTATGAAGAATGTCATTAGAATTTTAATAAGGATTGCATTGAATATGTAGATTACTTTTTTGTGTGTGTGGAACCGGGAATTGAACTCAGGCCCTTGCACTTGCCAGGGAAGTGCTTATTCCACTGATCCATCTCCCTGACCCCTTGTAGATTACTTTTGGTTGCATGGACATTGCAACATTAGTTCTATTGACCCATTAACCCAAGAAGTCTCTGTGTCTCTTAGTGCCTTCCCATTTCTTTCTGTAGCATCCTATAATTTTTATTTTAGAACTTTTCACCTTTTGGTTAGGTTGATTCCTAGGTTTTTTTCCTAAACTATTGTGAATGGAATTATTGTTCTATTTTTTTAGCTACTTCATTATTGGTTTATAGAAATTTATTGATTTTTAAAAAAAAAATATATATATATATGTATGTATGTATTCTTTTTTTCTTGTGGTACCGGGGATTGAACTCAGGACCCTGCACTTGCCAGGCAAGTACTTATTCTACTGAGCTATTTCCTTGGGCCCATAAAATGAATATTTTGTATCCATTGATCAATTTTCTTGCATGTGGAAGTTCAGTTGTTTTAGTACCATAGTTGAAAAGCCTACCTTTTTGTATTGTGTTTGCTGTTATCAAGAATAAGTTGTCTAAGGGCCAGGGAGAAGGCTCAATAGATTAAGCACTTCCCTGGCAAGTGCAAGGGCCTGAGTTCAATCCCCGGTTCCACCAAAAAAACAAAACAAAAGAATAAGTTGTCTGTTTTTGGATTCTCATTGTATTTTGTTGGCCTACATTTTATTCTTTTCCCATTCTACATTGTCCTGATTACTATAGATTTACAATAAGTATTCATTATTATTTTTTTTTTTGATGGAATTGGTGATTGAATTCAGTCCCTTGTGCTTGCCAGGCAAGCACTTATTCTACTGAGCCATCTCCCCAGCCTGCATTATTATTGTTATTAACAATACAGGGTCTCACCACACAGCTAAGACGCACAGTGACCCTCCTGTCTCAGCCTCCCTAACGCTGGGATTATAGGCATGTGCCACCACACGGGGCTCCCAGGCCAGCACAGTGTGCCCAAGGTTCTGAGGTGGTCATGAGATGTGGTACCGGCGTTTGAACTCAGGACCTTGCACTTGCCAGGGAAGTGCTTATTCTACTGAGCCATCTCCCCTGCCCTACAGTGAGACTTGAGGTTGGCTGTTCTAGGTCTTTTGCCTCTCCATGTAAACTTGAGGATTAGTTCATTGATTTAGTTCAGAAAATGACTGTGATGTTGATGAGGAATTGGGCTGAATGTAGTAACTTTGTTTCTGTTACAATAACACATCTTCATACATTTTATGTCTCTCTGCCTTATCTTTCCTTCCTCCTCCACCTCTTTGTCCTCTTCCCATTTGCAAAAAAACAAAAACAAAAGCCAAAACAAAAGACCTACCCTTTTGCTTTCTTCAAGCTACCTTTTATTTTGCTATTTCTGTTGTTTATACTTTGGATTTCTCTTTTGAGAGAAACCGTATAATATTTAAGCCTGTGTGTCTGATTTATTTCACTTAACATTATGGTCTCAAGGCGAATCCACTTCCTACAAATGATTCAAGTTTATACTTTTTTTATGGCAGAGCTCTGTTTATGCTCCATCATGTATAAAGACTGTTGTTTTGCCTATTCCTGGCAATAATGCAGAGAAGTTCTTTTTTCCCCACGAGCTTGCCCGTGTGATAGTGACTGGGCTTTTGGGGTGCTTGCCTCTTGGTTTCCAGGTTCTTCTCATTTCAAGCAAAGGATTGAACAGAACAAGCAAAAACAGTAGCAAAACTTATCTGAAAAAAGAAAAGCGAAAGATCAGGGAGAAATTGCCTCTGGAAAGCCAACCTGGGCTGAATAAAAGCAGAGGAAAGATCAAAATAAAAGCACACACTGGAAAATAGAGCGGGTTACCATGAGGAAAGCCCGAGAAGTGGGCTCATCCCGGATTCTGTGCTCGTCTATGTCCTCCATGCATTGTGGGAACCTGTAAGGACTTCCGCAGTGCGAGTCCTGAGATTCATGTGGTAGGTGTGTCCTGGAATCTGGTCATACTCACTGCCCCAACCAGCCTTGCCATCCCTGCCTTCCTACCTCATTATTATTTGACTTCTTGTTTGTTTGTCTGTTTGTTTGGCAGAACCGGGGATTGAACAGGGCCTTGTGCTTGTCAGGGAAACGCTGAGACCACTGAGCCATCTTCCTGGCCCCTTATTTGACTTCTTGATGATAGCCATTGTTTCCTGACAAAAGATAGAATCAATGTTATTTTATTTGCATTTCTCCAATGTCCAGAGATAATGAACATTCCTTTTACTGTAGTAACTGGCCATTTGTACTTCTTCTGAGAAGTGTCTAGTCATTTGAGTTGCCTATTTTTTATTGGATTTTTCATTTTCAAGGTGCGATTCTTTTGAGCTTTTTATACATTCTAGACACTAGTCCTCTCTGAGGGTTAGCTGGCAAAATTTTTCCCTATCCTGTAGGTTGTTTCCTTACTCTGTATTCTGTTGGTTGTTTCTTTTACTGTGCAGGACTCTTTGAATTGATATAATTCCATTTATTGATTTTTTGCACAACTGGGTTTCTGTTTGGAAAGTCTTTGCCAATGCTTATGTCCTCAAGAGTTTTACCTATTTTGTCTTCTGATAGATTTTTAAACTTTTTAATATTTGATCTTTAGTCTATTTTGATTGCCCACAGTAAGAAACCTGATAGCTACTTTATGATAGTTACTCAGCATAGAACCCTTGTGACTTTCAACTGTTCTTTCCCTCCACTAACATATACATCCAGCATGGGAAAACTAGGGCTTAAAAATAGAGCGGTTACTCTGGGTTCTAGTGTTTCTTGCATATGGAACATTCTCTCAAGTCAAGCAGACATCAGTACAGATATAAATGCCGAGAGCAGTGGGCCTTCTCGGAAGGCAAGGAGTTACTGTCTAAGGCCATTCTGTGAATCATCTCGCTGCAGTGGAAAGGATGCCAGGAAATAGTGTTGCACTGACTAAGAGACTCTAACATCATATTAAATAAGAAATGACAAAACAAATGGAGAATAATGAACTTGGAGGCAGATGGGAACCAGAGGGGAAGGAGTGGGAGGTAGGGAGTGAAACAAAGGGACCTGCCAATTATTTGCAGGAATCTGAGGAGATACTGTGGAAAAAGAGTGAGATGTCTTGTGTCTCATGAAGAACCAGAACAACATCTGTACATGGAAGTTATAGGGAATGAGTTCCAGCTTGGCGGAAGAAGTAACTTTCAGAGCAGTAAGTAGCATGGGAGGAGTGCTCACATCTGCTGCCCCCAAATGCGCGCATGCTCACCCGCCAGGGTATCCCACACTAGAGGGACATCTAGGTGGCTCCTTTCACGTATTTTATCCTTCTACAACTAATTGACTAATTATCTGATTTATCACAGAGGGTTTCTTGAAGAAGAGTATGTTAGTTCTGGAGTGAAATAATTCTTGAGGACTTAGTACATCGGCGCAGAACTGGGCAGGGCTCCAATTGCACGACAGGGCCGGGACATGGTGGGGGAGCGGTGGTCAGGGCTGCTCGTGGCAAGCAGGTCCCACCGCGAGAGCTGATTCCTTGGGGAGTGCAGCTGTCAGTAATGAGGCTGTGTGCGAAGGTGGCTGTGTTTATTCATGGGCCCATGCATTCCGTAAGTATTTATTTTCTGGCACATTTAAGTCAAGGGTGTTATATAGTGTTTTAAAATAAATGAATTACTGATGGTGCATCAAAATTAATCCATAAAAAGTCTATAAAACTTAAGTGGATCATATAGAAATATATAAAAAATAGTTTATTTGTTTAACCAGGAGTCCAACTCAGGACCGTGTATTTGCCAGGCAGGCCCTGTGCCACTGAGCTAACTCCTTGGCCCAAGATGTTATATTTTTATACAATGGGGTATTACTCAACTATAAAAACAGATAAAATTGAGGCTTTTGTATGTAAATGGATGCAACTAGAGGCTGTATTTATAAGTAAGATAAGTCAGACCCGCATGTGTAAACATCGTATTGTCTCCCTAGTATAAGAACCTGAAAGAGTAAATAAAATCTAAAAAGTACAATAGATGCTGTGAGAGGGAAATAATATGTTCAAAGGGAAGGGACAGCTGGGATGAAGGAATGGAGAAAAGACAGAAGGACATCCCCCTGGCCGACACAGACCAAGCATCTACAAACTGCGGTACCGAGGCTCAGTATAAATCTTGAGGGGATTTGACTGACTTTAATCAGATACAAAAGCTACAATTCTTGCTACATAGGTCTTGCTTTATCTTGGTATTAACCATCCAGCAGAAAAGTATTAAACAGAAGTATAAGAAGTAAAACCATATTATTATACTGAGCTGTAAAAGACTCAAGTCAACAACTTCTGACACTGCCAGACATACGGAAAACCCAATACTATTATGGACTCCTGGACTATTTGGGAATACTTTGCTGAATTCACACACCTATAATATTTAATTGACAAAACTAAACAAAAAAGGGAATACAAATGAGTGACCATCTTGTAACTATATATTCAAAATAGTTAAGATAGATATACAGCTACATTCTGTTAATTCAATGAATAGAGGGATCTGTTCTAATAGTGTTTATAATAGAATATTATGTCTGCGTCTTGTACAACAATTAACCACTAAGAAAACAATATGCAATGTATTAGTTATTGAAACTGTTCTACTAATTTGATTTGAAACTGTCTCCTTGCTATTTGTTTCTCAATGAAATTATGGAAAATATATATATTTAATTTCATTGAAGAACAAGAAAGAAGGAGAAAAGAAATATATATGTATATACATACAATAGCTTGTATAGTTGTATTGCTGACTTCTGCTAGTGTGTTGAAAGGAGTGGTTAATCCTTACACTTCAATTCTTTCTCCTCTTTTTAATTTTTTTGACCAATTTTGCATGCTTATATCTGGTAATCTGAACAACTAATTTGAAGATAACAATATGCAATGTAACAACCATTTTTAATTCCTATCATTTTGTTTAGTGAAATTCTGTATTGTTTCTAATGTCATTTTATTTTTTAATTATTTTGTGTTCTTTTTAAAAAATAAATAAACAAATATATTGTGTAGAAATATATAAAATTATCATAGACCAAGAAAAGTAAGGAGGGACTGGGAATGCAAACCAGTGGCAGACTGCCTGCTTATTACAAGTAGGGATCTGGGTTCAACCCCCAGTACCACAAAACCAAAATAAAATAAAGAGAAAAGTAAAAAAATGATTGACATAAAGTTCTTCTGAAAACAAGAAATGATGGGCTCAGAGAAGAACACTCAAGGGTTTCAAGATACTAGCAAAAGCCTGTTTTTCTAAACTACCTGGTAGATACAAAAGTGTTTTCTTTAGTACTCTTAAACATGTCTGTATGTAGTTGATGTACTCTCTAGTGAAGGGTACAGTTACAGTGGGAAAAGAAAAGCAAAGACAAGATGTGCACTTACATCAAAGAAAGACACCAAGTGTTGAGCAGAAGAGATACAAATACTTTTATAGTTAAACATAGCACATGACAGCAGTGGAACATCAAAACAGAAAAAAGAGGTACAAAATCGCCAGAAAGACAAGTAGTTAAAAACAATGCTACCTTGACTGACAGCAATAATAGATCTCCACAGGTACCTGAATTGCATTTTCAAGCTGCAGAAAGTAAAGATCATTGTTATGGCTTAAATCTAAAACATCCCCAACCAAGCCTGGTAGCTCGTGTCTGCAATCCCTCCCACTAAAGAGGGCTAAGGCAAGAGGGTGACCACAAGTTTGAGGGCTGACTGGGCTAGATGGTGAGTTACAGACAAGCCTAAACTATGTAATAAGACCTTGTCTCAGAAAAAACAACAAGCAAACAGCCCCAAAGGCCTTATGTGTTTGGAACCTGGTTGGATTGTATATACACAGTAGCCAACTTACTGTTAGAAAGTGTGACGGGGTTGGAAGATGCAGGCCACAAGAGTGTGACCTGGAAGGGTACCTGGTCAACTCCCCTTTCCTCTCTCTTCCTCCAGGCTGCCACTTTGGGAGCAGCTTTCCTGAGGGTGGCCCTTGCCACATGCCCTTTTTGCCTTGAAGACTGCTGACCATAGACTGAAAGGTCTAAAATTGTGAACCAAAGTAAATATTTTCTACTTCAAGTGTAGGTTTTGGGTATTGTCTGAGCAATGAAGAAAGTGACTAAGACAGATTTTGGTACCACAAAAGTGGGCTTGTTGCTGTGACTATACCTGACTTTATGGCTTAGAAGCCTGAAGTGGTTGGTGGGAAACTTTGGCAAGATTTAAAAGTGTTGGCTAGAGAAACCGTAGAAGTCTGTAAGCTTGATAAGAGATTTTAGTTGGAGCTCAGAGCAGAATGCTGATAGAAATGTAGGAACTAATGCCAAATTAGAGAGATTTCTATTGGGAACAGGAGTCTTTTGGCAGCTGAACTGAAGACCATGTGTATTATGTAAGGGAAAAAAAAAATTGCCTTCATTTTGCCCATATTCTAAGAGTTAGTAGGAAACTGAAGTTAAGAGCAGTGGAATAATTAAGTTGGGAGAGGAAAGTTCAAAGCATTCAAGTATTTAGACCATGGCATGGATACTGCTGGCAGAGTTTAGCCGATTTACAATGAGAAACAGGACCCAAAGACCACTTAACTAGTTCTCACTTGCAAAGTTGGAGTAAAAGATAACACGGTTGCTGAAAAGATTAGTGTTAAAAAGAAGCCAAATACTTTGCACTGGGATGACAGCAAATATGTGACGAGGGCATTTCAGGAACCAGCACCATCCCACCCTCTGCAGGCTCTGTGGTGTACAAGTGAAACACTTTGCTTTAATAAGAGAACCCCTGGAGGTCCTCGTCCATTCGGGGCCATCTGGGAAAGAGTTTCTTGGAGTTCAGCCATCGAGTCACTCAGAGGCCTCTTCAGGCACAATCTAAGGGAACCCTGTTCTACTCCAGCTGGTACTAGGCCTTGGCAGATCCACATGGCCCTGGTTTTATAGGCAAGCGAAAATGCAAGAGTTGTGGCATCAGAAAGGTTTCCACCTAGATTTCAGATAAAGCCCTGGAAAGCCAGAAATGTGTCCTTGAGAGCGCAGTGTTTGAAGCTGTGATAATGAAGCCAAAAGTTGAGTGGAGAGCCCAAGAGTCTGGAACATGCCAGGAGCATGGGATGTCTGCTGAGGAAAGGCTCTAGCAGTGAGCATAACCACCCTGAGAGAGACAGAGAGGGACATAACTGATGGTGCTATAGGAAGGGGGCCACCCCAGCCCTTTGAAGTTCATATTTCACCACAACCTGGCCCAGGTGATAGACATGGAGCTATGAGGCTTAATGAGCTTTAATCTTGCTTTATCCAATTTCTGTTTCTCCCTTTTGGAATAGGAATATTTACCCAGTGTCACTGTATGTTGGAAGTGTTTAACTACACTTTTTTTTTTTTTTTTGCCAAGGTTCACAGCTAAGGGCTCGCCCTGAGTCTCAGAAGAAACTTAGGACATATCCTTTTTATTATTTATTTATTTATTTTTGGAAGAACAGGGGATTGAGCTCAGGCCCTTGCGCTTGCCAGGCAAGTGCTTATTCTACTGAGCCATCTCCCCATCCCTGTGGCCTTTTTAGTAGTGCTGAAACTATTAGGAGTTTGGTGACTCTTAGTTATTGACTAAGTGCATTTTGCATAAAGACATGGATGTGAGTCTTTTGAAGGCCAGGGACTGAATGTTGTGGCTTAGATCTAAAAAGGCAAGGCCTATTCCAGAAGCAGATATGAGATTTGAATTGGAAATGCCAAGTGTTAGCCATTCATGTGGAGCTTTCCTAGATAGCATTCCGCAGTCAAAGAGGAGAAGAAACTTGCCCTACATGTAAAACAGAAAGAAGGCCAATGGACTGTTGGAAGAGGTGTAAGAAACATCTCAGAAAAGGTGTTGAAGGTCATGGAATGATTTGCATTTTATTTTTAACACAATCTAACATTCAGGTAACCAAAGCAAACAGAACACTAAATAACTTCAACCCAACTAAAACACACACAGAGACATATAATAGTCAAGATCCCAGAAATCCAACAAAAGAATAATATACTGAAAGCTGCTAGAGAAAAGAAGCAGATCACATCCAAAGGAAAACCCATCAGAATTATGGCCGACTTCTCTTCACAAACCATGAAGGCAAGGAGAACATGGAGCAGAGTTCTTCAAGTCCTGTACGAAAACAAATTCCAGCTCAGACTATTATACCCTGCAAAACTCATTCAAGTTTGATGGAGAAGTGAAATACTTCCATAACAAAGAACAACTAAAGAATTTCATGACAACAAAGCCATCCATACACAGCCTACTGAAATATGTTCTAGAGAGGGACCACAATGACCAGAACTCCACCAATGAGAACAGAAGGAACCCAATAGGGCACAACTAAACACAAGACAAAAAGGAGTAAACAACAGCAGGTAAATAACATGACAATTATAAGTCATTACATTTCAATTATAATCATCAATGTAAATGGACTCAATTCACCAATAAAGAGAAATAGACTGGCACAGTGGATTAGGAAACAAAATTCAACAATATGCTGTACACAAGAAACACACTTAACTCAAAAGGACATTCACAGGCTTAAAGTCAAAGGATGGAAAATAATACATGCCCCAGCACTACAGAAAAAAGCAGGAGTAGAAATCCTGTTCTCAGACAGGATTTCAAACCAAGAATGATCAAACGAAATGAAGAAGGACACTATATATTGGTTAGGGGAACAATTCAACAGGAAGAGGTAACACTCATAAATATGCATGCAGCAAACATGGGAGTACCCAATTATGTAAAACAATCTTAATGGACATGAAAAATCTTAACAGGAGACCTAAATACCCCCTTATCCCACAAAGACAGGTCAAGTAGACAAAAAAATTAGAAAAGAAGTAGTAGAACTGAACCAGAACCTGGTATAAATGGACCTGGTGGACATACACAGAGTGTTCCACCCAACCACAACTGAATACACATGTTTTTCAGCTGCACATGGGTCATTCTCTAAAACAGACCACATACTGGTCCATAGGTATGCTTAAGTATATGCAATAAAACAGAAATCATCCCATGCATATTATCTGACCACAGTCCAATGAAACTGGATATAAACAACAAAAGAAACCAGAAAAACCCCTAAATGCATGGAAATTAAACAACACCCTAGTCAGCAATCCATGGGTTACAGATGAAATTAAACAAGAAATTCAACAATATCTACAATTCAATGAGAATTCAACCACAACTTATCAGAATTTATGGGATGCGATGAAAGCAGTTCTCCGAGGGAAGTTCATAGCTGTGAACTCACATATTAGGAAAACAGAATGGAAATAAATAAACACCCTAATGTTGCACCTCCAACATCTAGAAAAGGAAGAGCAAACCAAACCCAGAGCCCAAAGATGAGAAGAAATCATAAAGATTAGAGCAGAAATTAATTCAATTGAGATGAAGAAAACAGTTCAAAAATCAATGAATCAAAAATCTGGTTCTTTGAAAAACTAAATTAAATTGATAAGCTCTTAGCTAACCTCATCAAAAAGGGGAAAGAAAAAATTCAAATACAAGCAATAAGGAATGAAAAGGGTGTAATCACCACAGATCCAGTGGAAATTCACAAGATTATCAATAGCTTCTTTGAGAATCTTTATGCTCATAGAATAGAAGAAACAGATTAAATGGAAAGATTCCTGAAAAGGCACAAATTACCAAAACTGAATCAACGAGATAGAACAACTCTCAATAAACCAATAACAGCAAATGAAGTGCAAAATGTAAAAAAAAACTTGCCGACAAAGAAAAGTCCAGGTCTTGATGGATTCACAGTTGAATTCTACAAGAAATTTATAGAAGATATGATCCCTACACTCCACAAACTCTTCAACGAAAATGAAAAGGAAACAGTTCTCCCAAAATCATTCCTGGAGACAAATATTATACTGATACCAAAACCAGGGAAAGACACAACTAAAAAAGAGAACTACAGGCCAATCTCACTCATGAACATAGAGGCAAAAATCCTCAATAAGATCCTAGCAAGTAGAATACAACAAATCATCAAGAAGATCACACACAGGTAGGATTCATCCCAGGGATGCAAGGATGGTTCAATATTCACAAATCTATAAATGTAATACACTATATCAATAGAACAAAAACTAAAAATCACATGATCCTCTCAATTGATGCAGCAAAGGCTTTTGACAAAATCCAACACTCATTCATGTTCAAAATTCTTCAGAAAATTGGAATAGAAGGACTCTACTTCAACTTGATAAAAGCCATCTGTGACAACCCAATGGCTAATATAATTCTAACCAGGGAAAAACTGAAATCTTTTTACTCTTAGATCTGGTACAAGATGAGGATGTCCTCTATCACCCCTCCTATTCAATATAGTTTTGGAATCATTAGCTACATCCATAAGACAAGAGGGAGAAATAAAAGGAATTAAGAATAGCTAAAGAAGAAGTTAAATTATCACTATTTACAGATGACATGATAGTTTACTTGGAAGACCCAAAAAACTCCACCAAGAAGCTACTAGAATTGATACACAAATTCAGCAGCATAGCAGGAAATAAAGTCAAAAGTCAATA
>PVKA01045327.1:0-15604 GCA_004027165.1 Ctenomys sociabilis
CTCCTCCTTCTTCTTCTTCTCGATAGTCCTTATGGGAGAAGACTTGAAAGAAGATTTAAGGGAGCCAACAGTAGCACCACGTCCTCCAGGCCCTGCAGCCAGTGATGCTCCCTACAAACCCTTCTTTTTCGGCTCCAGCTGCTGTGTGCGTTCCAGGGACTTCGCATCATGGCCTCTGTCCATTCCTTTTCCTCTCGGAGCTTTTGCTTCCTCTTCTCTTCCACAGCAGCCCTCTTCTGGTCCTCTCAGAGCCTCTGTTCTTCCAGTTTTCGCCATTGTTCCTCAATGTGCTTTTCATACTGGACTTTGGCTCTTCTTTGTTTCTCCAGAATCTGCTTTTCCCAAGCAGCCAGACATGTTTCTCTTTCTTCTCGTCTCTCTTTGGCTAGTCTCTGCCTCTTACCTGATTTTAAAAATGCGTCCGTACCTGAGACAATGGGGCCGACTCCGCCATATTCCGCGATCCCCGGGAAAGGAATTCTTGAGCCATGGGAAGGTTATCTCCAAAGTCTTGGAGGAATTAGAAGTGGTAGCTACCTTGGGGGTATAAGTTTGGGAAATAGGGACATGAATTAAGATAAACTCTAGTGATTCTCAAAGTTGGTTACAATTAGTATCATCAGGGGACCTTTAAAGAATACTGATATTCAGGTCCTGTCCCAGACCAGGTAAGCAGCACCTTAGAGGAGGGACAGAGCCCAGGCACAGGTGAGCTTAGCAGTGCTGCCAAGACTGGGACACCCTACTCTTTGCGCATAGCCTTAGATGTCCAAGGCCGTACCCTTCCACCTTGATTGCTCAGCACCCATCTTGCTAGTTTGGTTCTGAAATGCTCCTCAAAAGCCTTTGTGTTAAGGGCTCATTTGGCAGCCCAGGGTGACTTTGGGAAACGGGGTGGACCAGTGGGAGGAAGTTAGGCCAAGGGAGCCTAACCTCTGGGGCCCCAACCTCTCCCTCTCCCTTCTTGGCTGAGTGGTTGCTGACTCCCCTCTGCCCTCCTGTCATGGTGTACTGCCTCGCCATAGGCACAAAACAAATGAGAGCAGGCAACTATGCACTGAGCGCTCACAAATGGGGAGCCAAAATAATCCTTTTCTCTGTTTAAGTTGATTTTTCGCAAGCATCTGTTACAATAATAGAAACATGTTCCTATGCAAGTGTTACTGGGGCTCAGAAAATAACCAAGTGTAGCAGTTTGGCATGCTGAGATCTTTTAAATTAAAAGAACTTGAGAAAACTTCAGAATATTGTTCAGGAGCAAGGACTTTCTACCTTTATTGTGTTTTTCCTTGGACCAAAAGATAGGGAAGTACCTTCTCCCAATTTTCTTTATCTTCTTAAAGACTGGATCACCGAAGAAGAAATGAATTGCCTTTCTGCCACCTCCCTAACTTAGACAGTCTGAGGAGCATTACAACACCCAGACAGGTTTTGTTATAAGCTATTAACAATCCCCAGGCCCATACAACTTTCAAAGAGAATTATTTACAAAATGTTATATCTGGGCCAGGGAGATAGCTCAGCGACATAAGTGCCTGCCTGGCAAGTACATTGTCCTGAATTCAATTCCTGGTCCACAAAAAGAATAAAAAATAAAACCCACACAAAATGAAATCTGCATCAGATTTATTCATTCCCCCAAACTTCACTGATTGCTCCTCAAAACTGCCTACATTTACCCATCTCCTGCTTCTCCTGAAGAATATACAAAGACCGGAATGTCATTGAATTGTGGCATGCAAATTCATTTTGCGGGAATGAGTTAAGGCACTGTGTTGGGAAATAAAGACATGGAAAAGGTACTTTTAGAGAGCCACCATTCAGGAAGTAGGTGAATACTGTAACTCAACTTGTCCTGTGTTTCAGAGAATCACATTTATAGTCTGGTGTCTGAACTGTTGCATGGTCAAGCTTGTGTGTGTCACTTTCCAGAGGTGCCCCTGGGGTAGTGCTGGGACAATCTGGACCAACAGGAAATAATATGTCAAAGGTCATTCAAACCTACAGAACAGACGCAGAACACAAGATCCAAGATGTCTCTACAGTTCTGGTGCACAAAACCAATAAGAAAGTCAAAATTTTCAGTCTTGCATTGAATCTGGCACTATTTGCAGAACAAATCAGAAAAAAAAATGCTATTTTCAATCCTTCATTTACATCTGGTGGGAAGCCAAGCAAGTCTTTCCATAGGACAGTTTAAAGCTGGCACAACACCAGGTGAGTTTTTGATAGGACAAATGTCCCAACACCTTCCCTTCCTGGGGAAAAACCAATGCAAGAATATTGGACTAAAAAAACTGCTTTCCTCTCATCCTTGAGGATGCTATGAGCCTTTTCACTGAGCCAAAGAACATAATTTTTGCCCCAAAGAACATAATTCTTTTCCACATCCAGTAAATGTAGACCTTTGTTACCTTTTCTTTGTGTTTTTGTCTTAAATTTTTACTCAGGGCACCAAGAACCTAGCATGAAGCCCCATAGGGCCTTCCATTCTGAAAACATCAGGGCAATGATTGTGTGTGCCTTTCTTCCTGTTAATGTGCCTACAATCTGCCCTCCAGGGACTTTACCAAGGGAGGTCCAAGGAGTAGCTTTCCTGGCCTCTGCAATGCCTCCCCTCCACTCAGGAATCTTCTCACAGAGACACCTTGCTCCCAGCACCCCGGCATGAGCCTAGCTATTGATTTCCAAGGATTGAACCATAAATCAGTTTAATCACGCGCTTAAGTCTGGGAGTGTGGCTTGTTGATATACCACTTGCCCAGTACGCTACTTGCTGTCATTATTATCGTCAAAGATTTACTTATAACTATGGTCCAGTCCTAGTGCTGGTCATCCACAGTCAGCATCCTGTCTGGAGCCAGTGGAATAGTGGCAGTGTGCTAGGCTGGATGGGGCCTTGCATGAGCCTTGCTTCCTGTGAGGCTGGTGAGGTGGGCATGGGACTCCCAAATCTGGGAGCAAGGGAGAGCAAAGGTGCCTGGGAATGGAGATGAGCCTGAGGCACTCGTAGATGAGGCTGAAGGGGCAAAAAAGAGCTGGAAGTCCACTGAAGGCACTCAGAGAGGGTCACAGAGAACCAGGGAATTTTCCACACGAGAGGTACTCTGGGAGCCACAGGCCTGGGGGTTAGTGCATATTTGGGGCCACCAGGGAAAGAATTCGGAGCCAGTTGGGAATTGAAGCGTGATGGCTGCGGGCCAAGGTACAGAGTAGGGAACAAAGGAGCGAAGAGGGCTCTCTTCAGCAGCACCCTGTGGGGAGCCGGGTGAATACTGCAGACTCAGCTTGTCCTGGGCTTCAGAGGGCTGGCGTTGGCTCCCCAGCGTTTGCGCTCTGGGCTTCACTTGCTCTAGACCTGCAGGAGTGGGACTGTGGAGGGGTCAGATCAAGGATGGGTACAAAGAGGATTATTCCCAAGCGAAAAGATTACTGTAGCCAGGGCTGTTACTTGAGCTCCTACTCAAAAAATTAGTCTATTTTAGCCACTTCTGAAGAAGAGAGTGTGCACCACGCTAATGTTGGGCTCAATGGAAATCACGTAGGGAAAGAAATTGCTTGAGTTTGGGTCTATTTTTATAACATGTATAATTAAAACAGTTCCTCATTTTTTTTATTCACCATGTGCATATTTTCACAAATATTCTCATTTAGAAAAGGAGAGCTGTTTTGGGAGCAGTTCTGAAAGTGAGTTTGGCCAAGTACATATGAATTTTCTTATTTATAGAAATATAATTGGGCATAGGTGCCTGACTTTTTATTTTGAAGTATTATACACATCACTTATTAAGTATTGCTCTGGGACATATCGGTCCTGCCAGCAGTATTGCTGCGGGTCATGTATATTTTGAATTTTACCATCTGGCTCTATCGTATGTATTTAGTAAAAACTGTATTCAGTCACATTCATATAAGTGAAACTTTTTTTTAGGATTTGATAGAACCCAGTCCCACTGTGATTGTCCCATACTTCTCGACATGTACCATTTGATGACAAAACACAATTCTCTAATTTACCTTGAGGAAGCATCATTATTTATAATATGCACACATCCTATAGGTATGGTTTCCCTAGAAATGCATTCAATGAATGATCCAGAGACTTTTTCCCAGGGGACAGTTTTAATAAGTAACTGGAATATGGAAAACATAATGTTATCAGTAATTTAATTTTTTTTTCCAAAATCATTGAGTTCAAGTAGGAGGAATACAGCCAGGCATGGTGGCGCATACTTGTAATCCCAGCACTCGGGAGGCTGAGGCAGGAGGATTGTTGTGAGTTCGAGACCAGCCTGAGCTACAAAGTGAGCTTAACGCCAGCCTGAACTGCATAGTGAGACCCTGTCTCGAAAAGACAAAAAAAAAAGTAGGAGGAATACAGAACAATGTGACTATTGTTTCATGCAACTCTGTAGCCCCTTGGACTGTTTCCTTTGATACTGATGTTCCTTCTGAACCTTACAGAGTTCCTTGTGTGCCTTTGAATGAAATGGCAAACATAATTCTTTTTAAGAGATGTTCTCCTATGTAAGCATTAGGACCACACGGGGGTTCCCACCTGTCCAACATAGGCCAAAGGTGGACGTGGAAGTGGCTCACCAGTGTGGGTGGGACTGGCTATCATAGCTGAAATAAACAGAAAAATTGGGGGCTGGGGATGTGGCTCAATGGTAGAGCTCCTGCCTTGCATGCATAAGGTGTGAGGTTCAATTCCCAGCACCACCACCACCACCACACACACACACACACACACACACACACACACACACACACACACACACACACACAGAGAAATAAAAAGAATGGTTTCCATTATTTACTTATTTATTTGGTACAGGATCTATAGGGTCTCACTACAGAGACCAGACTAATAGTGATCCTCCTGTTTTCAGCCTCCCAGGCACTGGGATTATAGGCCTGTGGCACCACGCCCATTCTCAGTCACCATCTCAGGGCAGGTACCCTGGGGGCGGGGCCAGCACAGCACACTGGAGATTGAACCCCAGCTGCTGTGCTCTGCAAAGGAGGCACTTTAGACTCTGCTGAGCTATCTGGCCAGCCCTGGAAAAAAAAAAAAGGATGGTTTCTTAAGTCAAGAAAAATTGACAGCAAGTATTGGAGGAGTACAGTGTGGGTAAGGCAGGATGTTTTTCCTGGCTGATTTTTATATCTGCACTCTTTTTTTTGGTTTGATTTTTTTCCCCTGGTATCTTATTTTCTATATTGCAAAGGACTTCCTTGAATTTTGCCTTCAGAAAGCCTAAATTTCAAGTGTAGCTGAGCAGCTATGTTATGGAAGGATTTAAGACAAGCAGTTCCTCAAGCTTGCTGTAGTGTTCAAACAATACCGTGGTGGATTAACTAATGGTCAGCTTGCACCACTCAGCTGACCTGCATCAGCGTGGTTCTGGGTGTGGGAGGCCCACTTGAAGATTGTTGCCAACAGCATAAAAGGAGAACTGGAAGAAAATGTGGTGAACTATTGATTCTCTTGGAGAATCTTGTCACACTGGCTTTCCTGACTCGGCTCTTCTCATTGCGGTAAGAGCACGGTCCTTGATGTCCCTGAGGATGGCTAAAGTTCTCTTTGGGTGAGCTCTGATCCTTACTTTGAGTGTTGCTTCCTGCATCCAATGCAGATCCCTCAGCCTGCTGGCACAGATTCTTCATCCCACTGGTGCAGACTTTCTATCTTCCAGCACTGACCTTTGGGCCTTCCCAGTGCAGATCCTTGAAACATACTTGCATGACACCTCCAGTTGGCCTAGTGGGGGGGCATTGCCATGGGCTCTAGATCTTCAGCCGGATGAGTGCAGAACATTGCCATGGATCCAGACCCTCAGGTGGACTCTTTGGGTCTCTAATGCATGGACAGATCTCCTACACTCTGTTGCTTTCAAGCCATACTGTGGTGGGTTAACTAATGGCCAACTCACAATACCCAGCTGAACTGGATCAGCATGGTTCTGGGTGGGGAAGATCCCCTTGAGGATGGTTGTCAACAGCAACACTCTTTGGGTGACTGTCACAAAATAATCTTATAAATCATGCACTATGTATTAAATCTTTTCCTCTGTGAACCCTGCCTACAACAAAAGTACACACAAAACATCAAAGGGACAGATTTAAAAATGAGGTTTTTGAAAACATCTCACATGCTGGGTAGCTCAGTGGCACAGCACCTGCCTATCATAGGCAAGGCCTTGGGTTCCATCCTGAGCACTGCAAAAATAAAATAAGATAAAAATACTGGATGGAGACACAATCTCTGAGAAGATCAAAACAGCACACAGTCCTCTCACATGGAAGGTACGTCAGTAGCCCAAATGGCTGGTGCTATCGCTTAATTTTCTCAAATCCTTTAGAAAAAAGTGATTGGCGCCATACAGGGTACCTGGTCTGCTTTTGGCTTTAGAGTCTTTGCAGAAAGATATTCAGAAATCAAAGATCTTAAAATGCAGAAGAAAGCCTGATGAAGCTCTGTGCATGTCTCTCCATTGGTGTCGCTTAGTAGGGGGGATCCAAGACACAATGTGGCCCACCACAAGAACTGCACGCAATCTTACAGTTGTGATGCTTGTTGGTGATGAGTTTCAAAAGCAAACCGTTCCCGATTTTTGCCTGTCAAGCACTCCTCTGAGAAATTTATGGCAACTGGGAAGCCTCCTGAGTGCCAGAAGTTACTGCAGAATGAGAAGAAATACAAAGTGCAGAGAGAAGAAGAAGCTGAAATTCTTTGGAAGCTTTGCATTTTAACAACTAACTTAGATTAGCAGTAGGGATGTATGTCTCTTAGATTTGATATTTTGAATGTTTCAGAAAGAATGCATTGTATTCTCACATTATATTTCTCTTTCTTTTTCTTGTCTTTTTGAGACAGGGTCTTGCTTTGCAGTTCAGGCTGACCTTGAGCTCGTTTTGGAGCCCAGGCCAGTTTCAAACTCACAAATATCCTCCTGCCTCAGCCTCCTGAGTGCTGGATTTACAGGCATGTGCCACCACGCCCAGCCCTCATTTCCCTGTTTCTAAGACAGTTATTTAACTAAACTAGTAGTTGATTCCAAAGATGGTGCTGAATTTCATAATTAATCTGCAATGATTGCAAATGTGGGCTATTTTTTTCTTTTAAAAAGCTTTTAATTTTAAAAAATTATTAAATTTTACAAATAATGCAGTGTCAGAGGAATGAAAACATTTAAGTCCCATGGAGCATTAAAAGTTGATTAATGGTGAGCCAAATAGCCCAGCAGATTAAAGCCCCTGCAGGTAGGCCCAAGGGCCGAGGGGGCCCAGCCCCTAGGGCACACCAAGACAGCAATTGAGACTGGGCGTGGTGGCGCACGCCTGTCATCCCTGCTCTTGGGAGGCTCTAAACAGGCAGATTACTATAAGTCTGATCTAGTAGTGAGAACCTGAACACCCTGTAGACCCTTCCCTAAGATAAAAAAAAGTTGATGAACACACAAGTGCACACAAGTGTGTCTTAGTTACTTTTCTCTTGTTGGTGAGAATTAACACCCAATGCCCAAAATCAGTTCCCAGTTTGTGGAGATTTTAGTTCGTATTCGGCTGGCCCCAAGGCAAAGTAGTACATGGAAGAGGGCAGCAGCTCACAGCAGCAGAAAACAGCAAAGCAACAAGAGCAAAAATGGAGGAGTGAGGGAGAAGACCCCTTCTCCCTTGTACTGTGTGCAGGCTGCCCACCTGTGGGTGGGGGTAGCACACACACCCATAACCCACTCTAGACAATAACTCTAGATTTAGCTGCCTCCCAGCAGTAGCTCCCTATGACTGCAAGAGGCTCTGGGGAGGCCTTCAACACACACCGTAACAGAAGAACACTGGGCTTTTTTTTTTTTTTTAACTGGAAACATTTCAAAGTTTATTCCATTTATTTTTATTCAATGTCCACACTGTGGCTTTAGTTTGCACTGGCGAAGTTAATTTCAAAAATTACTTCTATTATGTGGCCTGAATATGTGCGATAGCTTACCTAGCATTGAAATCCATGTGGAAGTGTATTTTGTCTACCTCTTTTTTGTTTACAGAAAGTTGCCAATACATTTTTATTCCATTAAATTAATATGGAAGGCGTGAGAGAGCCATTTGCAATGACCTGGTTCCCTGTGAATTCTCAGAGTCCTCCTCCTCCTGAAATGCAACAATCCTTTATACTTTCCAAGGGCTCTGCACCTGGTATCACGTGAGACTTTAAAAAACACAGTTGAAGGGGCCGGGGAGAAGGCTTGGTGGAATAAGCACTTCCCTGGCAAGCCCAAGGGTCTGAGTTTAATCCCTGGTTTCACAAAAAAATGTTAAAAAATGAAAAAAAAAAAAGCACAATTGAAGGAACAAATGTGTACAAGTAGATGGTGACCTGCCAAAGTCACACACCGGGTTACAGGAGAGTGTGGCCCAGCCACGCCGGGGAGAGCCAGTGGCTGGAATCACAGAGGCTGGTTCTTGGTCCTTCAGCACCCCCTACCCCCTGCCCCCATCAAGCCCTGACTGGCAGACACACACATATAGTTAGTCATAAGAAGCACACTGCAGCCTTGCCCCAAATGTGATTACTTTGCTAATGCAGCTTACAGAACTCAGGAAAATGCTTTATGTGCATTTACACATCCATTTATTAAGGGACAGGCAGGAATTGGCAAATGAGGAGATGCAGAGGGTGAGGTCTGGGAGGGTCCCAAGTGCAGGAGCTCCTGCCCCTGCGGAGGTGCGGCCCCACCACCCTGGGACACATGTTTTGTGTTTGCCCCTCAGGAAGCTTTTGACACCTATGGGTTTTTATGGAAGCTCCATGTTATAAACATGATTGATTACACCACTGGCAACTAGTGACTGGCTCAACTTTGTCTTTTTTTTTTTTTTTTTTGTAGAAGCGGGAATTGAACTCAGGCTCTTGCACTTGCCAGGGAAGCTCTTAGTCTACTGAGCCCTCCCCAGACCCTAAACTTTCATTTTTTCTCATCTTCCCAGAGGTTCAGGGATAGGAAAGTCCCAACCCTTCAATCCTACTTTGGTCTCTCTGTGACCTTCAGTGAGCCACTGATCAGCTTGTGGCCTTGCAGTAGAATATTCTTGTTTATCTCTTCTGGGATTCCAAGGATTTTTGAAGTTGTTTGCACAAAATGAGGATAATCAAATATGTCAGGCCTTCCAGAAGGAATATTGCAATAAAATACAAAACAAGTATTATCACCCATTACTTTCCTATAGAATATGCTTTTCCACCTACATTACAGGAAATGGCATAATGGAGGTTGGAATTTCTATTTCTGATATCCTCTTAAGTGGCCATTCAGGTAATGTCTATGTGTGGCACTGCTGTGGCTTGTGTCTAGATGTCCCTCCAAAGCCTCACGCATCAGTGTGAGTTTTTCAGAGGTGGCTGAATTTAGTGTGTGTGATAGGGGACTTGATTCGTGGTATGATGCTATGATCAAGGGCACAAGGATTACACGTGTGAGTGCTGCTTGCCCTAAGTAGCCTGGAGAAGATGAAAGGGGCCAAAAGACACCGTTACGGTCCCTCCCTTGCTTGCTTTGGTGTCTTTTGCCTGCAATGAACTATTTCTCCTTTGCAATGCCATTCTCATGCCTGGGAGCCGGCCAGTTGTGGAATAAAACCTTTCTAAACTGAAAGCTAATTAAACCTTTTCCCCCTTAACTTTGGGTATTGAGTATTTTCTCAGCAGCAAGAGAAAAGTAAGACAATGCTAACATTTCAATAAAGACACAATTGGGCAAAGGAAAAGCTGTCTATATTTTTGAGACATAGGAATTACTTTTTTTTTTTTTTTGTATTTTAGGGAAGGGTCTACAGGGTGTTCAGGGTCTCATTACTAGGTTAGACTCATAGTGATTCTCCTGAATGTGGCCCCTGTGCCTGCTTGCAGGTGCTTTAGTCCACTGAGCTATTTGGCTGTCCCTTTTTTTTTATTTTTAAAGAATATAAAATAGTGATTAAAAAACAGCATTAGAAATGATACAAGATTTCACTAATAAAGTCATAGGAACTCAACAATGTGTGCTGTATTACATGATGCTATCTTGAAATCAGTTGTTCAGATTACCAGATGTAAACATGTAAAATACACTTAGAGAAAAAAAAAATGATGTCTGATTTTTCTTTATTTTAACCTGATTTATATTGCCTTTAAAGAATGGTTCCATTGCTTGACTTACCGCCGTGAGCATTATAACGCGACAGGTTGATGTTATTGTATGAAATACTGCTCTGCACCCTCAGACTAACTTAGAAATCAGTGCTAGTTCAGATACATAAATTTAGTTTTAAAACAGTTAAAGTAGCAAGGCACAGTGCACTGTTTCTTAAAATTGAGAGAATACAGTATATGTTCATTGGAAGTGACTACAAATGACACGTTCAGAGGAACTGCTACTGAATTATTCATTTCAGGTGGAATGAAGAGGGCAACCCTGTTAACAGATACCTGGGATGCCACATAAGTGGCAAGGAGAGAAGGAGAGAGTAATGTCACCAGCTTAGAATTTGTGAGAGAGCGTGGCAAGCTCCAACCCTGCTGAAGTCCAAGATATGCTGGCAGGTGGGCAGGACGTTGTCTTCTTTGGTCATTGATGTCGAATCAGGCTGCCTTTGGGAGTGGCAGATATCCCCCATGCTCAATGATTTGTAAGCTTGGTAGTTTTTTGAATGAACACACGGCCTGCCATCAACCTAGTCAAGATGATTTGTTCACTGGAGTCAGCGATATGTATGAAATCTCAGCTCAAGTGCTAGCTAGCCTTGTACTATAAACAAAGTCCTAACCTCATGATTTTTTTTTTTCCTCTTGTTGAGACAGAGTCTCACTATGCAGTTCAAGCTGGCCTTGAGCTCACCTTGAAGTCCAGGCTAGACTCCAGTCCTAACCTCATTTCACCTTCTCTGTTCCCATCTGCTTTATGGATGCACAAAACCCCATGTTCCAGGATTCCCATAACAATGGAAGGAGACTGCAACAATAAATGGAGATAATGCAGGTAAAGCACATGCAGGTACTAAGGTTCAGTAAGGGATAAGTAATGGCATAGTGTGAGCAGGAAATAGCCTCTAAAGGCCTTATGTTACAGGTTTGGTCCCCAGACCATAGCAGTAGCACAAGGTGGTAGAGGTCCCAGGAGGCGGGGCTAAGGAGAAGTTTAAGATCTTTTGGGCGAGTGACCTTGAAAAGTATTGTAGGACCCTGCCCTCTTTCTCTTCCTCTTTAGTTTCTGGGCATGAGGTGAATGGGAATCCTTCATTATAGGTTCCCACCAAGACATGCTACTTCTCTACAGGGCGAAAGGCAACTAGCTATCAATGGAAAGGTCTAGAATTATGAACCAAAATTTATTTCCTCTTTTAAAGTTGATTATGTTAGGCATTTTCTTATAGTGACGTAGCACAGGTAAATAGGCATGTACTGGTTACCATACTATATGAGAACGTAAATATGGGATAACAACCTGTATAAGAATTGTACACTAAAGAGGCAGGCTGCTCTTGGGCTCTTGGGCTCTCTGCTCTGCTCCATGCTGCTTGGTATTGCTGTAGATGTCTTGCATGCATGTATTCTTTAACCTTGGTGCCTCACCCAAGTATAATGAGATTCTATATGTCTCAATTTCCTACCAAGCAGAACCTGCTTCTTATTTTATTTAAACACACACACACACACACACACACACACACAGTGTTGAAGGTGAACCTTTCAACAACTTAGACCATGAAGAATTTCTCAGTGTGGCCAGTACATTCTAGGATACATGCTGGCCTCAAAATGCACCAGTAGGGGGCTGGGGAGATAGCTCCGTAGAATAAGTGCTTGCCTGGCAAGCGCAAGGGCCTGAGTTCAATCTGCAGTTCTGTTAAAAAAAAAAAGAAAAGCACCAATAAATTCAGCAAACAACAGCCTTCCTCAGCTAAAGCAACCTAGTACTTTGACAACTTCAATATCTCCTCCTTCCAAATCATAAAATTACCAGTATCTTCATAACAAAGCAATACAAATATATAGGAAGAAATAAGTCTTCATTCTATTTTAGTTTCATCACCTTAACTGAAGCACCCTCCACAGTATCCCCTGGTACCTGCCTTTTTAAGTTCTTCTATACCTTTGCCCATGCTTTTACACACACACACACACACACACACACACACACACACATACAAGTGCACACAAGCACACAGTGAAGGGATAACATTGTTTCTTTCCAAATAAAGTCATAGTAAATTTGCTATTTGAAAACACTCATACCAATAAAAGCAATTAAAATATATACCTTTTTTCTGGAAAACATTGTATATATCTCATTCTTCTTTTTGTTTTGTACTTTTTATTACCATTTTTAAAGAATAAAAAATAGTGATAGAAGAAAACAGCATGATACATGATACAAGATTTCACTAAACAGAGTAATAGGAATCCAACAATGGTTGCTGTATTACATGATGCTATATGCAAGTTAATTGTTCAGATTACCAGATATAAACATATAAGTTTTGTTTTTTTTTAAAAAAAAAGCAGGGTCCAGGGAGATGGCTCAGTGGAATAAGCACTTCCCTGGCAAGTGCAAGGGCCTGAGTTCAACCCCCCGTTCTATGAAAAAAAAAAAAAAAAAAAGAAAAACTAAGAAGTTATAAGAAATTCAAGAGAGGAAAAAAATGAGAGTGAAAACAAAAATTGTAAGCATGACCTGCTCCTTTCTTTCTCTTTTTATATTCACATAATTAGAATTCTCAAAGTAGAAAGGAGCAGACAATAAATATTTAAAGATCTAAAATTTCTGAATTTAGTTCAACTTATAATACCACATTTCCAAGAAAAATGAACCTTTTGCACAAGAAGTTTAAATAAAATCATACCAAGATACATTCTTCTTATTAAATAATTATTATTTAAAATGCTATGACTTGCTTACAGGTACATCATGGCTGGCACACACACACCGGTCCTGGAATAGCTAGCTAGGTAAGCCAACCCTGCCATCATTTATCAAGAACTCAAGGATTTGTACAGAAGGAGTAAAAGGAGAAATGATGGAAAGTACCACTCATGAATTCTGGCATTTAATTTCCTCATATCCCTTGGAATAAAATACTGATTTCGATTTAAAAATAAAATAAAATACTATAACTTAGGTTGAGAACATTCAACAGATAAATTTCTGAGTGTTTAAAATTAATTAAAATACTTCCATTTGGTTTTATGGGCTCCCTTTTCCCCAGCCACCTTTAGAACTATCCAATACATCCTCGCCATCGCATGTAAAGTAGGTGCTGAATAGATCTTTGCAGACTAATGCTGTCAGCTAATTGCCGGTAAGAAATACAATGGCTCATTTAATTTCGAGGAAGTTACTTTCTGTTATAATCACTAACAAAGCAGGCAACTAAGAATAGAAACCTAGCTGAATCAAAAAGAAATCACCCCTCAAATATAGCACATTAAAACTGATTAGGCTGAATAATTAATAGAACCACGGCTGTCTAATCATAATCACAGGAAAAATCCCTCGCACCTTGAAAACAACCCCCTCTAGCGACCACCACACCTAGAATTTACCTGGGTCTCCACCAGCCTTCCCCTCAAGAACTTCCTCCCAGCCCACAGTGCTCAGCTTGGCTGTCGCTTTCTGTGCAAAGCTTTCCTTCGCTGGTCCGCCCACCACTAAATTAATCGCTTCCACCTTTGTGCTTTCCTGACTCTCTACCGGGGATGATATTAGCCCAGTTTATCCCAATTAATTCTACCGTGTCAGTCAAGTTCGAGTTTCTTTTGTCTGCTTAAACTGCCAGCAGAGCAAGAGGTGGCTCTGTATGTTCTCTGTTCCTTTCAGCACTTGTGAAAGCAACCGTCCATAAATATTCCTGCATACACACGTGTGCAAGCACATACCGCGCAAGACTTTTTTTTTTTTTTTTTTTTTTTTTTTGTCTTTTTGCGACAGGGTCTCACTATGCAGTTCAGGCTGGCCTTAAGCTCACTTTGTAGCTCAGGCTGGTCTCGAACTCACAACAATCCTCCTGCCTCAGCCTCCCGAGTGCTGGGATTACAGGCATGCGCCACCATGCCCGGCTCGCGCAAGACTTTTTAATGCTTTTTGGTGCGGCTGGGGGTTGGATCCAAACCATACACAAGCTAGGTAAATGCTCTATCAAGATTTTGAACCTATCTTTCAGTGCTGCCATTTCTACCTCAGTTCCTCCTGTTCTCCTTTTACCTTTATTTGTAGCTTGTTACCTCCAGGTGTATTTATCATTTTTAACTTGGGTAGTATGTTTTATTTTCCTTTTATTTATTATTATTATTTGTAATGTATTTAGTATAGGGTCTACAGGGTCTCACTACACAGATCAGACTCAGTGATTCTTCTGTTTTTCAGTTTCCTAAGCACTGGGGCTCACCACGAGGCCCAGTCTCAATTACTATCTAAGTGTGCCCCAGGTGTGGGACCAACTCTGCAGGTCCCTTTATTTAATATAGAAAATATTTAAAGTTTATATTTAGTTTAGATACAGTCTTGGCAGAAAAATAAAAAAAAATATTATATGTCACCCTAGATGTCGTGTATCAAGTAATTGTATAATGTCAGTCTTAATTTCTTCTTTGGCCAAATAATTAAGAGTATATATTTATGTTTTTCTATCAAGTGGTTGGGTTTTTTGAATTAATATTTATTATGCATTTCTGATTCTGCTATATTTGTGTCAGGCAATATGATCTGTGCTAGTGAAACTCAGGTTTGGTGTGTAGGTAGTTTCAGAGTTATTTAAAAATATGTGGCAAACTAAAAACTTCACTTTTGGCTCTGTAATCCCATGTCTCAAATGGATATAATGAGCATAACTAGAATAATTTAGAAAATGAACTTTTGGTTTTTTTGGTGGAACCAGGGATTGAACTCAGGCCCTTGCACTTGCCAGGGAAGCCCTTATTCTACTGAACCATCTCCCCAGCTCCTGCATATGGATTTTTATCATGAAGTTATTTATTATAATAAAAGTTGGAAATTTTATAAACATTTCAGTAGGAGATTGATGAAAAGTAAGATGCATTCATCCTAAGGAATACTCATGGAATCATTCATGATAAATACGTGAATTATTTCCTAAAAGGAAAAAGTATCCACAATTTGCTAAGAAAAAAATTATATGGTAACATAAATATAACCCTTCTTAAAAGACTTACACATTTCTTACATGTCTATCTTTATATAAGAAAATGCACAACTAAGATATAATGTGATTTAGGAAAGATTATTTACTTTTACATATATTCCAATGAATTACTTGTACAATAAAAAGTATGGAATAGGGGAAGTTTCCAGCAAGTGTAAACTGCCAAATTAAGAAAGTTTGTGGATATTTTGTGATTACCAAAACATTGTAACTAACTGGGTCAGCCAGATAGCTCAGTGGATTTAAAGCACCTGCTTAGGCAGGCGCAGGGGCCAGGAGTTTGATTCTCTGCCCCTGGGGTGCGCTGAGACAGAGATTGAGACAGTGGAGTGGCATGCACCTGTAATCCCAGTGCTGCCTAAACAGGTGTTTTAATCTGCTGAGCTATTTGGCTGACCCTCTTCTTGTT
>PVKA01045329.1:0-15577 GCA_004027165.1 Ctenomys sociabilis
AAATTTGTCTTATATAGTTTGGTGCTCCTCTATTGGGTGCATATATTTTTATAATTGTTACCTCTTCCTCCTGCAGTTTTCTGCTAACAAGTATACAGTGGTCTTCTTTTAATCACATTTGGTTTGAAGTAAACATGTTCACCAAACAGGGTAGCTATCCCTGCCTTTTTCGAGGTTCCTGTCACATGGAGAATTATTTTCCATCCTTTGACATTCAGTCTACTAATTTCCCTTAGATTTAAATGTGTTTCCTGTATGCAGCATATTGTTGGATTTTGTTTCTTTATCCACTTTGTAAGTCTGCTACTTTTGATTGGTGAATTGAGCTCATTTACATTGATAGTTATAACTGATATGCATTGGCTTATCTTTGTTGCTTTGTTTTCCTATTGTAGGATTCTTTCCATCTTTGCTTAACTGTTTGCTCTGCTTGGTTGTTCTTTTGTTGTTGAAGTTGTGGTCATTTTTGTCGCTTTCTAAAATATCTGTCAGTAGGGCCAGCCTGATAGCTCAGTGGACTAAAGCACCTGCTTAAGCAGACCACAGCAGCTGGGGTTCAATCCCCAGAGTACCGTTCTGGCCCCACCCCCAGACACGCTGAGATGGTAATTGAGACTGGGCATGGTGGCATGCACCTGTAATTCCAGCACTTGGGAGGTTGAAAACAAGTCAATCACTACGAGTCCAATCTACATAGTAAGACCCTGTAAATTCTGTCATAAATACATAAAAATAAATAAATAAAGTAAAATATCTGTCAGTATTCTTTGTAGAGTTGGTTTTCTTGTCATGAATTTCTTCAGTTTTCCTTTGTCATGAAAGTATATAATCTGTGTATTAAATTTGATAGATAGTTTTGCAGGGTACATCAGTCTGACTTGAAAGATGTTTTCTTTAAGTATCACAAATATCTCACTCCGAGATCTTGACTTGTGGTGAAAAATCTTCCATGATTTTGCTAGGCTTACCATTAGAGGTGATCTCTGTTTCTTCTAATAGTTTTCAATATTCCATTCTTTTGCTTAATTTCTGGGATCTTGATTATTATAACCCTGTGTGATTATTCATTTTGATTATGGCTAGCTGGAGTTTTATATCCTTTATTTGGCTGTATATCAGATTCTTTTCCCATGCTTGGGAAATTCTGATACTATTTCTGCAACCACTTTTTTATGTCTTTTGTGTTTTCTCCAGCTGTTTTATTGATACCTATTAGCCTTATATTATTTTTATTTTGGTCATCATGAAGCTGTTGTATTATTTCTTGGTTTCTTATTATTTTTAATTGATTTTTCCTTTAGTTTCCATTAGCTGCAAGGTAAGAAATTCTATCTTCTGTTTCATTCAAGCGTTTTTACCAGCTTTCAATGAAATTCTTAATGTCCTGGATATCTGTTTGATTGTTTCATGTACTCTAATTATTTATTGTACTGTTCATTCAATGTTTCCATCATTTTTCCATTCTCTTCTATTTTTTAAATCTGGTATTCCTTAGATGTGTCAGACAATTCTTTCCTGGTTGTTGTCATATATTTTTTTACCTGAGAGATTATTTCTGGTCTGATTTGCTCCATAGACTGATGGAGTTGCTTCTTTAATTCATTTGCTATCATCTTGGATATTTAAGTGGTGTGAATTCCAAGCTCTTCTGTGACCTTGTCTCCTGGAATTGTCTTGGGTGGGATAGAGATCTGAGATTGCCTTTTGTTCCTTCCCTTTGTCATTTTTTCAGTGTTGGCAGATGGATTGGGTGCAGGTCAGTAAGGATCTCCAGAGTGCTAGAGAGTAGGGTAGGCTCACTAAAGTTCCTGCTGTGTGGGGGTCAATGTGGCTTCTACCTCATGAAGGAGAGGGGGCAAGCTGCATTTCACGAAGGATTTGATGATGATCAGTGTATGCCAAAGTTGTGCAAGACTCTCTTGATGGTGTATTGGCGCACAGTAGTGTTCAGCAAGGCTCATACAGGTTGCTGTGGTGGTCTTCAAGGCTAAGATGGGCAGATGGACTCAGCAAACTCCACTGAGAAGGCTAGAGAGAACTTTCAATGCCATTGCTTTTCAAATTCTTTAATAAAATTGAAAGTAAAGTAACAGGAAAACTGTCAGGAAAAGGCAACCTCAAACCCATACTAGCCACACTCATGTTAGCTGGCACAAAAGGAGAGGTTTCTTGACAACAACCAGCATGTGATGGGTTGCTCAGTGGACCTGAAGAACAGCAATGGACGGGATGGGAGACAGGCACTTCATAGAGCCCAGAAACGGGGAAGAGGAGTCATCAACTGTCCTTTGTTGGTCTAGTGTGTTCTGGGTGGGCAGGAAAGGGAAAGTGGAGCCATAAAGTGTCCCTAGCCCAAACAAGACAAAGGATACTTTGTGATCTTGGTACAAAGTATAGTCTTTGAAGCAAGATGAAACAAATCTATATCCGTAAGCAGCTGGACACAGACAAAGTCAAACCTTTGCAGGACAGTTGTGGTTGGCACATCTGGGAATATCAAAAGTGATGCAGGGGAAGGGGGTGCATGTCTGAGTGTGTTAACATAAAGAATTACTCCCTAATTCATTCTGGGAGGGGCAAGTATTACCCTGATACCAAAACTACGGAAAAACTCAAACATAAAAGAGAATTACAGGTCAGTCTTTCAATGAACATAGATGCAAAAATCTTCACTGTGACACTGACAAACAAAATTCAAGAAATCATCAAGATTATACACATGCGCAAATGGTATTCTTCTCAGAGATACAGGGATGATTCAACATACACAAATCAATAAATATAATAAACTATGTCAATATAACTAAGAATAAAAATCACATGATCATCTCGATAGATACACAAACCTGAAGTCTAACACTCAGTCATGATAAACACTCTATAGAAAATCAGAATGGATGGTCTTTACCTCAATCTGATAAAAACTATCTATAACAAACCAACAGAAAATATCATACTAAGTGGACAAAAACTAAAAGATTTCACTGTAAAACCAGAAAAAAACAAGGATGACCACTATTACCACTCCTAATAAATACAGTTCTGGAAACATTAATGAGCAATTAGACAGGGGAAAAAATAAAAGGAATAACGATAGAAAAGGCAAAATTTAAGTTATTATTATTCACAGATTATTTGCTTCTCTAAATATTAGATGCAAAAAATCCACCAGAACTTCCGGCCTGCCCTGCAAATCTGCGGAACTTCTGCACCCAAGCCCTCTGAGAGAGTGAGAATTTTTGTGACTTTTGAGGCACCCTATCCATGCAAGTTCGGTTCAGTGAATGTGTGGAAGAGGTTCTGTGCTCCCCAGTGCTCCCTGGACCATGGACAAAACAGAGGGGAACTGAAGGCTCACAGTACCAGAAAGGCTGCAGAAAAAAAAAAAAAAAAAAAAAAAAAAAGAACACAACAGCTAGATCCAGGTCAGGCATAAATGGATACTCTCAAACTTAATAGACTGGTACCGAAATCTAATTACATGCTAAGGTTATAACTGCACCAAAACTCCACAACAAAGGTCAGAGATCAATTCTATACAAAAATGACAAAGACAAGGAGTAAAATGAATTGGTGGGCTTAGGCCATGAGCCCACCAATAAATGTAGAGGACACTAGCTCAGCTGAAATGAATGAATTAACAGAGGTGGAAGCAAAGAAATAACAGCAGAAAGGTAAAGAGGAATCAGACCAGAATTAATGCCTAAAATAAAAAAAGAAAATTTTGAATACTTAGCATCTGAAGTAATGAATCAAAACCATAAATATATGGGGGAAAACCAATGCGCACCCAGGAAAAGCGCAGGGAGCACTATTCCAGCTGAAACATATGAATTAATAGCGTCCAAAGCAAAGAAACAACAACAGAAAGGGAAAGAGGAACTCAGAGCAGAAATAATTTCTGCAAATGAAAAAAGAAATCTTTGAAATCATAGTATCTGGAGTGGAGAATCAATTATGGAAATATATAGAGGAAACCCAATGGGAAAAAACTCTGCAGTAAAAGAATTAAAAGCCATCTCTAAAGAAGACATTGATAAAAAAAAAAAAAAAAGAGGATATCAGAAATATGATGGATTCCTGGGATGAGCAATACAGAAAAGAAATAGATCGCATGAAGCAGAGTCAAAGAGATATAGAAAAAGTTAAAATCTCAATCATGAGTTTACAAAACTGTTTGAGTGAAAGCAGAGACAGAATTTCTGAAGACACTGGAGGAGCTAGACAAAAGGAGAGAAAAGATCTCTTAAAAACAAAAAGGATGGAGGAAAAAATAATGCATCACCTGCAAAATGATGCCAAGATGGAAAATGTGAAATTCATAGGCATCAGTGAGAATGAATGAGTCAATACAAGTCATATAAAAATACAGGCAGACGTAATAGCAGAAAAATTCCCAAATACAAGGAAATAATCCAACATTCAGGAAACAGAAGCATACAGAATTCCAATTAACTTCAACCCAATGAAAAACACACCGAGACAAACAATAGTCAAGGTCCTAGAAATCCAACACAAGAATAATATACTGAAAGCTGATAGAGAAAAGAAGCAGATAACATTCAAAGGAAAACCCATCAGAATTACACCGACATCTCTGTGCAAACCATGGAGCAGAGTTCTTCAAGTCCTACACGAAAACAAATTCCAGCCTAGACTATTTTACCCTGCAAAACTCTCTTTCAAGTTTGATGGAAAAGTGAAATACTTCCACGACAAAGAACAACTAAAGAATTTCATGATCACAAAGCCATCCCTTCACAGGCTGCTGAAAGATGTTCTAGAGAGAGACCACAATGACCAGAACTCCATGAATGAGAATGGAAGGAACCCACTGAACAGGACAGACAATTAAACACAGGTTACAAAAGAGTAAACAACCCCAGGTAAACATCATGACAAACATAAGTCAGCACATTTCAATTATAACTATCAATGTAAACACACTCAATTCTCCAAATAAGAGAAATAGACTGACAGTGGATTAGGAAATAAATCCAACAATATGCTGTATACAAAAAACACACTTAACTCAAAAACACATTCATAAGCTCAAAGTCAAAGGATGGAAAACAATACTACATGCCCGAGCACCTCAGAAAAAAGCAGGAGTAGCAATTCTGTTCTCAGACAGCCTCAACTTCTAACCAAGAATGATCAAACCACACAAAGAAGGACACTATATATTAGTCAGGGGAAAAATTCAAGAGCAAGAAGTAACACTCATAAATATCTATGCACCAAACACAGGAGCACCCAACTATGTAAGACAAATCTTAAGGGACATGAAAAACTTAATGTCTAAGAACACAATCTTAACAGAAGATCTTAACACACCCTTATCTCAAAAAGATGGATCAACCAGAGAAAAAATTAGCAAGGAAGTAGCAGAACTAAAGGAGAGCTTGGAATAAATGGACCTGGTGGACATATGCAGAGTGTTCCACCCAACCAAAGTTGAATACAATTTTTTTTTCAGCTGCACACGGATCACTTTCCAAACTAGACCACATACTAGTCCAGAGGTCATGCCTACGTATATGCAAGAAAATAGAAATTATCCCATGCCTATTCTCTGACCACAGTGCAAGGAAACTGTAAATAAATGACAAAAGAAACCAGAAAACCCTACTAAATTCATGGAAACTAAACAACACCCTACTCAGCAATCAATGGGTCGCAGAAGAAATTCAACAAGAAATTCAACAATATCTACAATCCAATGAAAATTCAAGTACAATTTACCGGAATTTATGGGATGCGATGAAAGCAGTTCTTAGAGGGAAAAGCATAGCTATGAACTGACTCATTGGCAAAACAGAAGAGGAACAATTTACACCCTAATGTTGCACCTCTGACAACTAAAAAAATAACAGCAAACGAAACCCAGAGTGCAAAGACGGGAATAATTCATAAAGATTGGAGCAGAAATCAATTCAATTGAGATGAAGAAAACAGTTCAAAGAATCCACAAATCAAAAAGTTGGTTCTTTGAAAAACTAAAGTTGATAAGCCTCTAGCCAACCTCATCAAAAAGAGGCAAGGGAAAATTCAAGTGCAAGCAATAAGGAACGAAAAGGGTGAAATCAACACAGACCCAGCAGAAATTCAGAAGATTATCAATAGTTACTTCGAGAATCTTTACATTCACAGAATAGAAGACACAGAAGAAATGGACAGATTCCTTGAAACGTACAAATTACCAAAACTGAATCAAGAAGATATAACAACTCTTACTAAGCCAATAACAGCCAATGAAATACGAAACGTAATGAAAAGAATACTGACAAAGAAAAATCCAGGTACTGATGGATTCACTGCTGAATTCTAGAAGAAACTTATAGAAGATATAATCCCCACACGCCACAAACTTTCAGTGAAATTGAAAAGGAAATATTCCTCCCAAAATCGTTTCTGGATGCAAGTATAATACTGATTCCAAAACCAGGGAAAGACACAACCAAAAAGGAGAACTACAGGCCAATCTCTCTCATGAACATAGATGCAAAAATATTCAATAGAATCCTGGCAAATAGAATACAGCAAATCATCAAGAAGATCATACACCATGACCAGGTAGGATTCATCCCAGGGATGCAAGGATGCTTCAATGTTTGAAAACCTATTAATGTAATACACTATATTAATAGACTGAAACTAAAAACCACATGATCTTCTCAATTGATGCAGAGAAAGCCTTTGACAAAGTCCAACACTCATTCATGTTCAAGGTCCTACAGAAAATTGGAATAGATGGACTGTATCTTAACTTGATAAAAGCCATCTATGACAACCCAAAAGCTCATATAATCCTAAATGGGGAAAAACTGAAATCTTTTACTCTTAAAACAGGTACAAGACAAGGATGTTCTCTATGACCCCTCCTATTCAATATAGTCTTGGAATCCTTAGCAACAGCCATTAGGAAAGAGGGAGAAATAAAGGGAATACGAATAGGTAAAGAAGAAGTTAAATTATCACTATTTGCAGATGACATGATACTTTACTTGGAAGACCCAAAAATTCCACAAAGAAACTACTAGAACTGATACAGAAATGCAGTAGCACAGCAGGATACAAAATCAGCACTCAAAAGTCAATAGCATTCCTCTACACAGATAACAAGCACACTGAAAGGGAAACAATATTGTTTAAAATAGCACCGCAGAAAATGAAATACCTTGGGATTCACTTAACCAAGGAAGTCAAAGATCTTTTCACAGAAAATTGCAACATCCTAAGAAAAGAGATTATAGAGGATTTCAGAAAATGGAAGGATATTCCATGCTTCTGGATAGGAAGAACCAGCATCGTGAAGATGGCCATACTCACAAAATTGCTGTACAGATTTAATGTAATCCCTGTCAAACTGCCACCAATATACCTCCCAGACATAGAGAAATCGTTAACATTTATTTGGAACCACAAATGACCTAGAATAGCAAAGGCAATCTTGGCCAATAAAGACATGGCAGGACGCACCACAATTCCTGACGTGAAATTATACTACAAAGCCACTGTGATAAAATCAAAATGGTATTGGCAACAAAATAGACCTGAGTATCAATGGAATAGATTAGAAGGTGCAGAAGCATCTATGAACACACTCGCCCATCTGATCTTCAACAAAGGGTCCCATCATCCTTATTGGAAGAAGGATAGCCTCTTTAAAAATGGTGCTGGAAAACTTGGCTTTCTACATGCTGAAAACTAAAACTTGACCCAGCTCTATCACCATGCACTAAGTTAAAGTCAAGATGGATTAAACACCTATAGTATTTAAATTACAATTGAGTGCTCTTCTCTGACAAAACTAAATAAAAAATGGGATACAAATTAAAATATATGTTTGATATTCAGACAAACAGTGATGTTAAACCTAACTGCCTGTTACACTATAATAATATCATTAAGATTCTCTTCTAGATGTTGGACACCTGTAGTTGGCAGAGCATGCATTAGCGAAATGGAGGGGCTACATGGATACCCAATATTTTGGCCCTCCCCCTTCAGGATCACTGAGGACTCAGGACATAATAGAACCTGTACTGTGACCTCCTATAACTTGGCGGTTCTCCAAATTTCCTGATCAAGGAGAAAAATGGGGCCACAGAAGAAAATGATTAATGATGTAGAGTGTGCCTAAAGAGAATCACCTAGAAAGGAAAAATCTCTCAGGCTTTCACAGAGAGCAATTAGTCAAGCAAAGGCCATGACTCATGCAGATGGCTGCACTGACAAAAAATCTTCAAGGTGATGCACATGATTCCACCATAAATCCTGAGGGGATTTGACTTACCTTGTTAGACATAAAGTTATATTTTTAGTAATATAAGTCTTGTTTTAAGTTGTCTTAACAGTCCAGCAGACAAGTGCAACAATGAAGTATACAAAGTAAAACTATTTCAATATGTTGAGCTGTAAAAGTCTCAAGTCAACAACTTCAGACATTTGCCAGTTGTGCTGATAACACTACTATTATGGAGTATTGGATATTCCATGTTCAGTTATTTTACTAAATTCAAGTACCTATAATCATCTGATTGTTTCCAAGTATGAGAATGTCATTCTAAGACTTCTCCAAATACGGCTTCTCAAACTGCAGTGGAACACGCAGCTCTGAAAACACAAAATGGAAATGGGTATATATTGCTAGTCACAAAGCTAGGAAATCAGGAGGATTTGGCCCAGTGCATAAAACAAGCAAGATAGCTCACTCCTGAGATAAACTTCCTGTCTGGTTAAGGTTACCTATCAGCTTTTAGATAACCCCATATCATGTGTTAACTAACTTCACAAAAGTGTGAATAAATGACTGTTTAGTTGTAACACTCATATATATATGAGTATTTAGACAGATATCCAGCCACTTTCTCTAGCTCACTGAAAATAAAAGTTTGTAGCAATATTGTTTACTCAGAATATCATGTCTGCATCTTGTCCTCTGAATAACTACTGCAAAGACAATATACAATGTACTAATTACTGTAAACCTTCTGTCAACCTATTCTAAAACTGTTTCATTGTTATTTTATCTTTTCTCATCAAAATGAATAAAAATTTTTAAAAATGAATTCAAAACACAAAAAATTGTGATAGTACAACTTTCATTCTAACGCAAAAATGAAAACTGAAAATTACACTTATCCCCAATGATTGCCCTGTCAATAAATTATCAAGCTTTAAAAAAAACAGAGAAAGACACAACCAAAAAGAGAACCACAGGATAATCTCCCTCATGAACATAGATGCAAAATTCCTCAATAAAATCCTAGCAAACAGAATATAGCAAATAATCAAGAAAGTCATACACCATGACCAGGTAGAATTCATTCTAGGGATACAAGGATGGTTCAGTATTTGAAAATCTATAAATGTAATACGCTATATTAACAGACTGAAATCTGATTACTATTACAGATTACAAATCTGTCGTTGAAGTCGTTATTCAGAGGACAATATGCAGACATGATGATCCCAATTGATGCACAAAAACCTTTTCACAAAGTCCAGCACTCATTGATGATCAAAGTTCCAAGGTAATTGGAATAGATGGCATCTACCTCAATTTGCTAAAAGCCATCTTTAACAACCCAACAGCTTATATAATTCTAAACAGGGAAAAACTGCAATCCTTTACTCTTAGATATGGTACAAGACAAGCATGTCCTCTACCACCCCTCGTATTCAATATAGTTTTGGAATCATTAGCAACAGCCATTAGGAAAGAGGGAGAAATAAAGGGAATAAGAATAGTTAAGAAGTTAAATTATCACTATTTGCAGATGACATGACACTTTACTTGGAAGACCCAAAAATTCCACAAAGAAACTACTAGAACTGATATGGAAATTCAGTAGCATAGCAGGATATAAAGTCAATACTCAAAAGTCAATAGCATTCCTCTACACAGATAACAAGCACACTGAAAGGGAAACAATATCGTTTAAAATAGCACCGCGGGAAATGAAATACCTTGGGATTCACTTAACCAAGGAAGTCAAAGATCTTTTCACGGAAAATTACAACACCCTAAGAAAAGAGATTATAGAGGATTTCAGAAAATGGAAAGATATTCCATGCTCCTGGATAGGAAGAACCAGCATCGTGAAGATGGCCATACTCCCAAAATTGCTGTACAGATTTAATGCAATGCTTATGAAATTGCCACCAACACACCTCCCAGACCTCAAGAAATCATTCCTAAAATTTATTTGGAACCAGAAAATACCTAGAATAACTAAGGCAATACTGACCAACAAATAAAAGACTGGATTCATGACAATTCCTGACTTGAAATTATACTACAAAGCCAAGGTGCTAAAATCTACATGATATTGGCAAAGAAATAGACCTGAGGATCAGCGGAATAGATTAGAAGATGCAGAGGCAACTACAAACACACTCACCCACCTGATATTCGAGAAAGAGGTCAAACATCCTTACTGGAAGAAAGATATCCTCTTTAACAAATGGTGCTGGAAAAACTGGCTTTCTACATTCCGAAAACTGAAACCTGACCAAGGTCTATCATCATAAACTAAGCTAATGTCAAAATGGATTAAAGATTTAAACATTATAACAGAAACACTCAATCTCTGGGAAGAGAAAGTAGGAGGAACTCTTGAAGACATAGGAGTAGACAAAGAGTTCATGAACAAACAACTATTTGCACGGGAAAGACTTGAAAGAATTAACAACTGGGATGAATTCTTCTTGAGAAGTTTCTACACATCAAAAGAAATTGTCAACAAAGTGAAAAAACAACCACAAATGTCGAAAAAATTTTAAGGAATAAGCACTCAGACAAAGGTCTACTCTCTAGAATTTATAAAGAACTAAGGTACTTTAGGGCCTTCAAATTTAATGACCCAATCCAGAAATGGGCATCTGAGATCAATACACACTTCTCAGTGGATGAAATAAAAGAAACAAATATATATATGAAAAAGTGCTCCATGTCCCTAGCCATCCGTGAAATGCAAGTTAAAATGACAATGAGATAATATCTCACTCCAGAAAGAATGGCTATCATGAGGAAATCAACCAACAACAAATGTTGAAGAGGTTCTGGAGAAAAGGGAACACTTCTCCACTGCTGGTGGGAATGTAGACTGGTGCAATCATTGTCAAGATCAGTATGGAGACTCCTCACAAAAGTGGAACTGGAAATTCCATTCAAGCCTGCTATCTTCCTACTGGGAATTTTCCCTGAGGAACTGAAAGCATCATATCATAGTGATATATGTATACCTATGTTTATAGCAGCACAATTTGTGATAGCCAAATCTTGGGAACAACCAAGATGTCCATCACATGAGGAATGGTTGAAGATGATGTGGTTAGGGTTGGGGAGATGGCTCAGTGGAATAAGCGCTTCCCTGGCAAGCGCAAGGGCCTGAGTTCAATCCCCGGTTCTGCCAAAAAAAAGGAATAAAATGATATGGCATTTCTATATAATGGAGTATTACTCAGGTATAAAGAATTATAAAGTGGAAGCATTTATATTGAACTGGATACCACTTGAAAATATACTCAGAAGTGAAATAAACTGGACACACATGTGCAACTATCATGTAGTCTCCCTAGTATAAGAAATCAAAAAGAGAAATACAAATAGAAGTGTATAAGAACAACTAAATAGAATTTAGTCAGAATGTTAGCGCAAACTGAACTGCATATGCTACAGGGTACTAATCATCTTCTCTTCTGGATAGTTAACAACCTAAGTTCACATATCAAAAATTGGAGAAATGGAAGGGCCACAAGGCCAGCCAACATTTTAGCCCTAGCCTTCCAAGGTCAGCAAAGACTCTAGGTATAGGAGAATCTGTACTGTAACATCATGGAACTCAGTTGTGCCCCAAATTTTCTGATCAAAGAGATTATGTGGCCACAGAGGAATGCGATCGATAATCTACAGTGTGCCCAAGGTGAGTCACATGGAGAGAAAACTTTCTCTCAGGCTCTCACAGAGAGCAAACTGGTCAAGCATTGACCGTGACTCATCCATCCACATGGATGACATGGACAAAGGATCTACAGAATAATGTACAGGACTACAAGATAAACCCTCAGGCGACTTCACTGACCACATAAGAAACATAAAGTACATGTGTTGGTATATAAGTCTTGCTCTATCTAGGTCTTAACCATCCAGTAGAAAAGTATAAAAATGAAGTATACATCGCGGGGCCATAATATTAAGTTGAGCTGTAAATGGCTGTGGTTGACAACTTCTTTGAATAACTCACTATTGTTGTGGAATGCTGGACTGTGTTGGATTATGTTGTCGAGTTCAAGCACCTAAGTTAGTTGAATGACAATGGAGTGCCCACAGGTGTAGACAAGGGAAGGGGTGTAGAAATAAAAAATCATGATGTGTGTGTATAGACAGTACAGTTGGGATAGATAACACTATGCTTCTACATAATCCTATGGGAGGCAAGATTTGCACTGATGGTGGTTGGACAGGATATTATGTCGGCTTCTAGTACTATGGTCATCCGCTAGGAAAATAATTATTGAATTTTTGATATAATTCAGGTATCAAATATAAGATAAGTAAACAGCTACACTCTTAATTTACTGATAAGAGACATCTGCTATAATAATATCTGTAAGTATAATATCATGTATGCACCTTGTACAATACCAAAACATTATGAAAACAGTTTGCAATGTATTAATTTATCGAATCTGTCTTGTTAAGGTGTCTTAAAACTGTCTGATTGATATTTGTACTTCAATAAAATAAATGTAAAAATATTTAAAAAATTGTTGACTTTGTATCCAGTTATGCTACAGAGTTTGACTGTTGAATCTATACATCTTTTGGTAGAGTTTGTATGATATGATATGTATAGTATCATGACCTCTTCAAATAGTGATGATTTAACTTCCTTTCCTCATCTTATTTCTTTCATTTCTTCTTCTTATCTAATTTCCCTGACTAATTTTCCAGACCTATGTTGAATAGGAGAGGTGACAGTAGACATCTTTGTCTTGCTCAAATTTCTCGACTGAAAGTTTTCTGTTTTGAAGCATTTAGTATCAGTTTGGCTTTCAGATTATCATATGGCCATCTTCATTATTTTTCTCAGTTGTAAAACAAAAATACCTGGCACCCAATGTTAATGATGGAAGATTTTTTAGCTCACAGATTACAGAGGTTTCAGATAATATTCATCTCACTACAAGACAGGGTAGTACATCGCAGAGGGTTTATGTGACAGAACCAAAGAAAACTAGAGAGAGTGAGACAAGCCTCTCTGTGTCCCTTATATTGTATGTAGTCTACTGGGATCGTAAGAGTGCCAATCCAATCAGTGGACTGTTCCAGAAATCACCAACCCATAATCTCAACATTCTTAATCCCAGCATTACCCTATGAATCAATCTAACAACAGATTTAGCCATCTCTGAAATATTCCTTTGACCACTTGTAGCTTCTGAGGGACAACTAGACAAAATCTGTTAACAATGGCTTTTATTAGATTGAAATAAATACCATGTATTTCAATTCATGTACAGTTTCATCATAAATGTGTGCGGCACTTTGTAATATTGTTTTCTGTGTCTGTTGGGAAGACCATGTGATATTTGTCTTTGGCTCTGTTACACTTTTTGATTTGTGTATGTTGAATCACCCTTGAAGCCTTGGATGAATCCTACTTAGTCATGTTGAATAATCTTAATAATTTGCTGCATTCCTTTTGCCAGTATCTTACTGAGTTTTTCATCTATGTTCATTACATAGATTGATTTATAATTTTCTTTTAGTTGCGTCCTTCTTCTTTGTTGCTATCAACATAATGCTTGCTTTCAGAAATGAATTTGGGAGTATTGCTTCCATTTCAATTTCATTAAGGAGCTGGATAAGTAGTGGTTTTAAGTCTGCTCTACTTGTTTTGTAGAATGCAGCACTGTATCTGTCGTTTGCTTCAATGAGGGTTAAATTTTATTTTATTGATTGATATTGGTTTATTTCATACTTTTATGTCATCTTTATTCAACTTTGAATCCAAAAATCTTTCTATTTTGTTTTCATTTTCAATCTTATTAGAATAGAAGCTTTCAAACCAGGTATAGATGTTCTGGATTTCTGCAGGATCCTTATTATTTCACGCTTTTCATTCCTAATTCCATGAATTTAAGTCTTTCCTTCATTTGTTTTGATAATATTGGATAAGAGTTTCTTGATTTTAATCTTTCCAAAAACCAACTATGTGATTCACTGACAGTTTTCAAAGTTTGTTTGAGTACTAATATTTCATTGTAAATTTGTGTAGTTCATCTGTCATTTTGTGACAGTGGTGTATTGAGATTCCCCAATGTAATTGTATTAATGCATATTTGATTTTTCATGTCCATTAATTTTTTATATACTGTTCACTGTTATTTGTTGCATATATATTCATGATTATTAACTCTTCCTCTTGTATTATTCCCTTTACAAGGATGTAGTGACCTTCTTGTCTGCTTTAATCAGTCTTGGTTTGAATTCACCTTATGAATCTTGGCAAATAGAATAGCTACCACTGCTCTCTTCTGGACTCATGTTGCATAGAGCAATGTTTTCTATTATTTGGCATTGAGATTATCTCTTTCTAAATTAAATGTGCTTGTTGTATGCAGCATGTTTTTGGATCTTCACTATAAGTTTCTTCAGATGTTTTTTGTCATGGAATGTCTTAATTCTCTGTCAGTTTTGAAAGACAGTTTTGCAGACTACATCACTCTGGGAAGCCTATTTTCCTTGCAGTGAAATCCTTTACTGGAAGCTCACTTTCACTACAGGGTTTGTACTGAAAAGTCAGCTGCAATTTTGGGGGGGTTTTCTTTACATGTAATATGCTTCTTTTCTCTAAGAACTTTTAGGATTCTATTATTGTGTTGAACTTCTAGAATCTTGACCATCATATGTCTGACTGTAGATTTTTTGATCATGACTAATTAGACTTTTATATGACTCACTTGTCTGTATGTCAAATTCTTTTTCGCTACCAGGGAAGTCTTCTGCCATGATGTCTGTGAAAATTTTTACATCAATTGTGTTATCTTCTGCTTTTTGATTGACCTCACTTAATCCTAATTCTTCTTTGCCTCATCTAGCAGCTGCTGTATTGATTTCTCATGGTCCCTTATTTTCAAGAGTTTTTTTTTTAGTGATCACTAACTGAAAGCCTGTCTTCTATATCTGAGGTCCTGTCAGCCTATTAGCTTAAGCTGCTGTGGACACTTTACTTTTTCTAGGAGAATCAGTTACATTTGCTTATTTTTAAAAGAGAATGTGAAATAATGCTACTTTTAAAAATTAAAAACAATGCAGAAATTTACAAAATAAAATAATACAAATTTTACAGCATTTGATGTATTGCAGTGTTGTTTTCAAATTAGTTGCTTAGATAACCAGATATGTGCATACATAATTGGGTGAAAAGTTATACAAATTATGAAGCTTGGGGTTGGGGAGATATCTCAGTAGAATAAGCACTTGACTAGCACATGCAGGGTCCTGAGTTCAGTTCCCGGTACAGAAGAAGAAGGAGGAGGAGGAGGAGGAGGAGGAGGAGGA
>PVKA01045330.1:0-15602 GCA_004027165.1 Ctenomys sociabilis
TGGTACTGCACTCACAGGAGAGCATGCAGGTCAGCGGAAGGCTCCTGGCCTTGTCGCAATGCTTGCGCTCACACGTGTGTACAGATGCATGAGCTGACCTGCTGCAGGTGCCTTCCCACCAGACACCACTAGCACACAGACCCTGGTGGTGACTCATGTGTACATGGTGGACTAGACCTCGTGTGCACAGCCGCACGTGCTGCAGGAGCATAGCCAGGCTCCTCTCTGTTCTCCTGGTAGCTGGACTGGGGCCACTGTGTGCCCACTTCCCCCTAATTCATGCCAGGACTCCTTCCCTTGTCATGGTCCTCACTCAAGGGTTTGTGCCCAGGATCAGGGCTGCCCCTCCTGGGTTGCCATAAGTGTGAGACCTCCAGGTCCCAGGCCGATTCCCCCATCTTCTGAAAAGGCATTAGTGATAACAGGAACTCGGATTTTCAGAGGTGGAGGGCAAGGTGGTACTCTGAGAATGCCAAGGTGCCAGTGGAAGCCATGAACATCTGGCACTGGAGTGGAGATGAGACTCCGAGGCCTTGTAGGTTTGGGTGTGCACTTCCTTATGTGCACAATGGCTTCTAGGGTGGGCACCATTAGCTAAAGCCAGCCAGCCAGTCTGTGAGTCTGAGTGCCTCTTCTACCTCTCCTGTGGCATATGAGGCCCTTTCTCCTCTTGCTGGAGGGCTTTGCTTTCCTAGAGTCCAGCTGGGCTTGTGCCTTCTTGCCTGGGCTATGTCATCCCCTTCTACGTCTCTGTGAGCAGCCACATTCTCTCTTTCAAATGTGTCCTTCACCATCTATGTGGTGAATTCCCCAAGCAGCTGGCTGATGGGACTCTCCGAGGACCTCCTCGTGGGGGCAGGGGAGACAGGCACAGATCTGCTGCAGACAGTGCGGGCCCCACAGTGCCTTGGCTCCTTTCTTCAGCTAAATGGAGGAGAGAGTCTTAGAGAACAGTCTTCCATCTGAGGTCCTCTAGGAGACCATGGGATTAGCAACCATGATATTCAGAAATCCTGGGCTGGGCATGTAGCTCAGAGTAGAGTACTTGTCTTGCATGTATGAGGCCCTGGGGTGATCTCTAGTACTTCAGAAAAGAAACATCAAAAGTAAAATAAAAATCCTTGGGCAGACCAAAAGATTCCTTGAACACGTGCATCACAGGAGGGGGCATCTCGCACACTTGGCGTCTGAAAATTCTCCCCCACTTCTTCATCGGCTCAGCCTGCAGAACTGACCTCTCCATCACCCAGTAGACTTGCCCCACATCTGTGCCTGCTCTTCAGAGGGGCATTATATTTCAGCAGATATCACCCCCACACCCCACTGCCCAAGCCGGAGCTCTGATCTCATCCTGGCCCGCAGTCCTGTGCAGCATGCACCACATCCTAGGAATGCTGCTATGAGCTCTCACCTCTAAATGCCGATCTTGTTCCAGGTCAGTGGCTTCCAAGCCAGGCAATGTATCAGGGGCCTTTAGAAAAATTGTTTTAAATGCAAGCTTTCAGGCTCCAGTTCTAGACATTAGAAGGTCTGTGCTGAGGCCCAGGATTCCAATTTGTAGGAAAAACCTCACTTGATTGTGATGAACTAGCTCAAGGAACTGTAGGGGGAGCCGGGAGCCTAGCCCCATCCTCTCCAGCCTATGTCCTGGTCTTGGCTTCCTTACTGCTGTGTTTAGCCCACCTGGGCTGCCCGTGTCCCTGCTGGAAGACGAAGCTAATGCCCCTACTTCAAACCCATTGTAGGCCCTTCACTGTCCTCAGGATAAGGTCTGAGTATTTCCAGGGCCACCTCAACGTTGGTCATGCGGGGGTGCAAAAGGGCTGTTTGCTTGTGTCCTCTGTGCTAGCCTCTGACTCTGGAAGGCAGGCAGTACCAGTCCCCTCCAGGATCAGGGTGCCTGGTGCAGGCAGGTGCAGGGCAGTACAGGGCAATGCATGTGGTGTGAGTGCACCAGACAGGGGTGCTGCTAGCCCAGTCTGGATTCTGTAGGCTGTGCTGGGCAGGGCTGAGCGGCGGGCAGCAGGACACAGCCTCCAGGATGGAGGCGGCCCTCCTGGCCTTAGAAGCCTGAGGTGATGCATAGCAGTCAGTTTCTGCTTCTGGGCAGGTCAGTGTGTCCTTTGCACTCTCCCTGGAGCTGATCTCCTACCAGAAGCTCCCAGCTGACCAGATGTTGCCTGGAGTGGACATTCAGCAGAGGCTGAGTGGAGAGAAGGAGATGGTGTTCACTCAGGATCTTCTCTTGGAGTTCACGAATCAGACCACTCAGGCAAGTGCCAGGCTACCCCATGGACCTGGGTGGGCTCCCCAGTGCTGAGGATGAGAGGAAGATACCAGAGAGGAGCCTGAGGGTGAAGTCTGCCTGGAAGAGGCCCTGTGCATTGAGAGAGGAAGGACATACATTCATACTTGCCCAGAAAAAATGAGGAGCTGGTGGGCAGAAAATCCAGGTGGGCTCCCTGAAGGAGGTGACAGGCAAAGCCTGAGGACTGAGTAATCAAGGAAGAAGGGAAAACACTTCAGCAGACCCAGGCTGAGGGAATGGCCTAGGGGTGCGGGTGGGGTGCCTGAGGCAGCTGTGAGCACTGGATGAACTGTGCAGGCCACAAAGATGAGGAAGGCTAGAGCCTTGCTGGCACTGCAGGTGTGGAGTGTGAGGGCCTGGGGGAGATCCCAGGACAGAGCAAGGGAGGCAGGGCACTTCCGCCCTGAGCCTCTCCTGAGGCTACTGGGAGAGGCTCAGCATCAGTGTCCTGGTCTTAGACTCTGTGGGAGGGAGAGGGTAGAGAGAGGAGGGAAGGAGGATGCAGACGAGGGAGCCTGACCTAGAGGAGTGCTGGGCGCCCAGCTCCACAGCAGGGTGGTGGCCTTCTGGCCTGTCCCGCTCTGGCTGTCCATGACAGTGCCAGCCTCCTGCCTTGTGCCGTACTGTGACTCCCCATACTCAGATTAGCATCATGTGTCCTTAGGGCCAGCCAAATTCCCTATGTCCTGGCTAAGAGCCCTACTACAAGGGACAGCATCACTTCATCCCCTGCCAAGTCAAAGATTCTGTCCCCTAGGTGGTGCCCTTGAGGGCCACTGTGGCTGTGCCTGAGCTGCAGCTCTCCACCAGCTGGGTAGACTTCGGGACCTGCTTTGTGAACCAGAGGAGGGCCCGGGAGGTCAACCTTCTGAACCTGAGTGGCTGCCAGAGCCACTGGGCCGTGCTGATGGGTATGTTGCGCCCTCCTGCCCGCCTGCTCGCTGCATCATGGAGGCTAGGCCAAGCCTCCCAGAAAAGGGCTAATGTGTCCTCTCTCTGCAGTGCCTAAGGGTGGGCACTGCCTGTCATTCCTCCAGAAATGGCCAGTCCCCAGTGTCAAGTGGTAGCTGGGGGCTCTGCCCTGTGGTGCTGGCAGGACCAGAGGTGACACCTGAAAAGCAGGGAAGGCTGGGGGTCATGTGGCATTGTCCAAGATAACATGAGGAGGCTGTGTGTGTCCCTCTTTCCCCCTTGTACAGGACAACAGGAGCTGGACAAGAAGACAAAGGCCTTTGGGGTCTCCCCAAGCAGTGGGTTGCTAGAAGCCCGAGCCACCAATGCACCCCCAATCTCCATTAAACTGCAGGTGTTCTTCACTCCCAGGTACAGCCTCTCCTGGACTTCATTCCACTTAAGGCTGGGGCCCCTTGCCTAGAGCCCTTCTGACCTTTGCCCTACCTGCTGCCACAGGAGCACTGAGCTATATGAGTCCACATTGGTGGTAGAAGGCATGCTCGGTGAGAGAACCTGCATCTTGAGGCTGCGGGGCCAAGGCTCTTATGATGAGAGATACGCGGTGCCTCACCAGTGCTGAGGCTCGGCTCAGCCCTCAGCCTCAGGGCCCAGGTGAGGGAGTACACAGGGCCCAGGGCTGTGGAGAGGTCCCCTGGGTCACAGCACAGATTGGGGGCTCTGAACTGCTCTTGGGCAGGAGGCACCCTCTCTGGGGCAGTGGTCTCAGCTGAAGCCTGAAATCATGTCCCCAGATTTAACACAGGGGAAAGCCTACACCATCAGAGAAACTGTGGCAGCTAAGAGTTGATACTCAGAGCACAGAGAAGACTGATGAGGCAAGTTGTGGACCTTGGAAAAAAAGTACGCCACCAAGATGGGATCACAGACATTTACCCCATCTGTCATCCACAAAACCAGCTCCTTCAAGAGTTGCAAGACTGACTGTGGCCTGGGCACCCATGCTGACTTGTCCTTACTAGGGGCCTGGCAGAGGTGGCACAACATCCCCGCTCTCTCTTGCACATCAGTGTTCACATTTACCAGATTGCTTGACGTGCCTTGATTTTCTGAATGTGCCATGTGAATGTCGTTTTTTAGTGTTGCCCCTGGACAACCACAGTGGGATTGTCTGCACAGCTCCCAGGCCAGGACCTCCATTCCCAGGGTACTCAAGGGTGGCAGTGGCTCCCCCTCCACTTCTGATGCACATACACACCCCTCCGCATACTCTGTGCAGATGGTGCTGTGGTGGCTTGGTAGAAGTGTGCTGGGTACAGGCCCTACTACCTTCTGTGACAAGGCTGCTGTCATGGACCAAGATGCTTCTGGACATAGATGATATAAAACCAGCTGACCAGATCTGTGGAAAAACAATTCCCCCAAGTGTCCACTTAAGCACACACTCAAGGAGGCAGATTCTTATTTATTTATTGTATTTAGTACAGGGTCTTCAGTGTCTCATTTCGTGAACTTGTGATCCTCTTGTTTTCAGCTTCCCAAGTACTGGGGTTACAGATGTTCACCACCACACCCAGTCTCAGGCAACATCTCAGTGCACCCTGGGAGCGGGGCTGGCATGGCATGCCAGGGATCAAACCCTGGTCCCTGTGCTCTGCCTAAGCAGGTGCTTTGGTCTGCTGAGCTATTTGGCCAGCTGTGAGGGAGGCAGACTCTTTTTGCATCTAGAGTTGCTCTCCAGCCTGGGCCTCAGGGAAGACAAAGATCACACCTGCACTGTTTAGTGTCTGTGTGTGAGTGTTTACTTCCCAAATCTTGAACTGCTAGGATCCATCATCGGGCGTCCCCCATGACACCCAATGCACCACAAGGTGTAGACTTACCTCTTCCTCTGACTCGCAAGCCCTTTGAGCAGCATGCAACTCAGAGCCACTGAGCCACCCCAAAGGACTCACCTTCTCTGGGGACAAACCCAGCATCTCCATGTAGTAGGTGGTCAAGGAGAAGCCAGAGCAGCACCTGGAGCCTCTGCACCACTTTCCAGGTTGCTCCTTCTAGTTTTCCAGTGGCCAGGGAAGGGAAGAGACAAAGGATCACCTGACTGGCAGAGGCCTCATGATCTCAAAGGTGTCTGTGTCATTAGTTGTCTTCTCTGCAGGCAGACTGTGGACCTGAGCGGATAGGCCCCTGGGTAGGCTGTGGGTCTCCCTGGGCTCTGACCCATATGAAGACTCACAGGTGCCCAATGTGTCTGCCTCTTGTGGAAGGGAAACTTCTAATTGTGGGGATTGTCTTAGGAGTGGGGTGCAGGCCTACCTCACTTTTACTTTATAACACCCACCAGGCAACCCCAGTGCTTTCCCAAGCTTCATATGCAATGCAAGAGGGAGATCCAGGTCTAAAAAATGAGCCCTCTTACCTGCCTTTTGCAAAACTACAAGGATGAAGTAGGGAGGTCCAATGTCCATGATGTCAGTTGGACCAACCACTGCACAAGACCTCAGGACGCTGAGGATGGGGGTCCCAACTCTTCTGTCTTGGACCTGCAGGCCATCAGGACAGCTGCTGCTCCATCAATTACCTGGCTAGAGTTTCCTGGGGGTGAATATTGGGGTGGGGAGGCACCAGGGTAGGGTACCTCAGCCTTCCCACTGCCACCTTGCTGAGGGTCCAGGTGGGCCCCAAGCTCCCAGAGAAGAATGGCCAGCCTCACCTTGTCCCATCCCAGCCCCATCTCACCAGCTGTGGTAGAGCTTCTGTCCTTCAAGGCAGGCCCCATCTTGACTTTACCCTTTCCGGGGACTCTGTGATGCTTTTCTTAGTGCCCTTGTAATCAGGGATGGTGATTACAATCTAGCTGTGGAAATAGGCCCTGCTCAGAGCCTTTGCTGCCCTGTCAGCCCCATGGACAGGCAGGCTTAGGTTATTCCTTGGGGTAACCCTTATTGCTACTCTTTCATTTATTTGGGCAGACACTACCTCACACCTCAAAATTTGGGGTCATACCTCAACCTGTGGGGGCTCTGAGGGTCTACTGGGATTCCTTACAACTCCAACCCACCCACCCAGACCATTTTCTGGGAGGCAGAGGTATTCCTGTGTCATCCTTGAGCTGATTTATCACCCTTTCCAGATTGACACCTTGGAGCCAGTGACATCCCCCAAGCATTAGGGAGCTTTGGAATTGGTGCCTTCACCCTGAAGGGACTAAGAGTGCTTGATTGTTTTGGCTGTAATGAAGCTGGAGCCTCAAGCATATTCCTACAGAGTTCTGTTTGCTTTCCTATTTAACACCAACATCTAAATTTCTCCTTTCCCCCAGTTTCCACACACCTAAATAAATTTCCCTACTTAGACAGTTTTGAAGTAGATGAGCATGAAACTTTCAGTAAGATTCAAAATGTAACCACTCATAGCTTTTATAATGGATAGGATCTATGGCTGGCAACAACTGCTCACATGTGCCTCTAGAGAGGCCAGGTGTGAAAGGTCACCCCATTCCTCTATCACTAGGTCTCTGAAAGGCTGGGGTTGGGGGCAACTTAGTCCACCTCTGCCTGAAGGCCGGAGCACCAGCCTGAGTATCCAGTTGTTTTCCTAAAACCAGAACTTCTCCAGAAGCTAGGATGGCAGGTTTGTCATATTTCTGGCCTCTGATTGAAGGTCTCCAAATTGGCTAGTGGCTGTCATATCCAGTCACCAAATAGCAGCCAGTTATAGATTACTGCACGGAGGAAATTCAAGTTCATCTACATAGAAGACTCTGAGACATTTGCGTGAACAGTTCCAAGACCTGAAGAGCCCCCAACCACAATGGTCTGGCCCCTTTCCACCTCAGCTGGAGGCATGAGTCTTGTAAAGCCCTCATGGGAGCTCTAGCCTCAGAATTGCTCCACTGAAGACCAGCTAGGCCAGCTCCCAGCCTCATTCTCCAGCCCTTTTGATATTGCTTTCTAGGCAGTGCTCACTTCTGGGAGTTCAGTGCAAAAGCATCCTGCTTCTCCTTGGACATGACACAAAGAGCAAGGCAGGTGGGATGGGGCTGGCGCTCTGCAGGGTAGGCAGGGCTAGAGATCTATGCTTGGAATTGTGTGTCTATAGTGTCAGTGGGAGGAAGGCCAATCCAACCACCAAGAGAGTAGGGAACACTGTGGAGGTGGCATTCCCTGCATCCAGGGGGTAGATACCAGAATTTGCTAGTGCTGGTCAGATCCTTAGACACATATCCGAAAGATAACCTCTCCAAGGAGGGCAGACTTCATGTAGGAGTTTCCTCTTGAGATAAGCTGCTTCAATACAGGGAGGAGGTACAGAAGGGTTTGGTGGATCTCTAAGGGGTCCTCCTAGTCAGTTTCCAGATGGCTTTCCAGGATGTTCCTGGAGATACAATTTGTAGAGCAAGGCTGGGTGGGTATTGAAACCTACTGCTTTAAATCTTCTCATAACCTTCAATTTTCCTTTGGTGACAGAACAGCTTGTCTGCACTGGGGGCTGCTGGCCAGAGCTCAAGGACACTGGGTACAGAACAAGATGCTGGACAAGTGCAGCATACAGTAGGTTCCTTGCAGTGCTTGACAGGATCGTGCATATGTAGGAACTAAAGGCTCTCACAGTCCTCCTTTACCCTTTTTGCTGCCAACACTCACCTGACTTTGACACTTCCAAAGGGGAATGAGAAGCTGGGATATATTTGAAATTCAGAGATTCAGACAGACCTGAAAACACAAGCAAGGGAAGCCAAGGGCAGCATCAAGTGTCATATCAGGTGCCCTGCAGAGTAGGTGACACCTAAATGATTTGGCACTACCAGTTACAGAGATGACAATGTTGCTTGTCCCTACACCAGGACAGGCAGAGAGCTGAGGAGCACAGCCATACAGAGCTATGGATGTGCACTCACCCCCAGGGATCAGACAACCTCTGGTCTTTACTCACCAGCAAGCATGAAGCAATATTTCCAGGCCTCCCCGCTCATCCTGGGTCATGGACTTCACCCTGGGGAGGAGAATGAGAAAGGATGGATCTGAGCCCTCAGAAACCCTCTGGGATGACTGGATTATGGCAAGATCTGGAAAACAGGTAATGAGCAATTGTGTGTCTGGGCTTCTGAGAGGCACTGGCAGATTTGTGAGCAGGAAGCTGGGGTTGCACAGTGATAGGCGCTGCCTCTGCCTCCATCCAAGACAGAGCACTATACTGGCCATGCTCCTGGCCTGGGGTCACACATCCTGACAAACTGTGGAACCAGTTAATTCCCAGGTCTCTGGATATACAGGACACACTCCCAATGTTCCTGGGACCTAGAGACAAGAGAGAGATACTTGAGAGTGAACACAGAGCTCAAATCCAAGACTTACCTGATCTGCATAGACAAGATATGATAGATTCAGAGAAAGGGGAGGTGGCCAGTGCACAGGGCCATAAATAGCTGAGGGGAGGACACAGACCTCAGGAATACCAGACAAACTTGATTTAGTGCTTTCCTAACTTCAGCACCAATGTGAACTCTCTCAGGCACTGGGGTGCTAAAAATAGTGACAGATTTGTGATACAAGCATCATGATGTTAGATGTGATTATGACTCCATTTAACCTTATGACAGAGCAGAGCTAGAATCCTTCTTTATGATGAGGACATTGATGTCCTGGTGTAGAGGAAACTGCACATGGCCAAGAGTATAATTTAAGCAGCTTGGCTCCAGGACTCACTATGACTCAAGTTCCCTGGGTGACTCTGCATGCTGAAACCCTTCAAGATCAGCAGATTGTGATTTTCATGACCTCTTGGCTCAGATCCTTAGCAGTGATGTTACCTGCTCACTAACCTTCTTGTAATCCAAAGCTCTCTATGAAACTCACGAAGGCTTCCAGATCTAGTTTTCAAGTTACAAGCTGAGGTGTTGAACAGTCTTATGCCCTGCTTGCTCTCCCCTACGGTCACAGGAGCAGAAAAGCTATCAAAGGACAGTCTTGTCAGTGGCTCTAGACTCATGAGACTGCATGTTTGTAGACTTTGGCTGTCTTCCTACTGAGACATAGGTCAAGAAAACCCAGGTGACTAGGGGCCAGCAGATCTTCCTTTCAAGACACTCTAGATGGAGGATACTCAAGGCAGCAGGAGCTTCTTGTAAGAACCTGGCTGCTTGTGTTTCATAGGTGCCCCTCATCCCTCCATCTGCCTGTGCAGCACCAAACACCTCTAGCCAGGGGTCTAGGGCTCTCCCCTTTCCAAGAGGGGCTGGGAAATGCCTCCTGTCTGGGTCATGCCCTGCAGACAACGATGGAACCTCTGTCTAGGGAGAGGTGGCAATGACCCCATAACCAGAGATCTCTCTCTGCATAAGAACCAAGCAGATGCCCAGATGTTTCCAGCTGGGTATGATGCTGAGAACAAGAGGACAGACAGCTTAGTAAATAATCATGAGTTGTCACTGCCTTTAAGGAGCCCAAATGGGCTTTTGACTTTTAGTGACTTCGTTACTTAAAAGGGTCACACGAGAAAAGTTATATGCTATGTGCTCCCACATGTTCCACACTGAGAGATTTCATGAAAAAGAGCTAAGAGGAACCACTCTCCAACCTCATTAGTGCTGGGACAGGAGCCATTCTTGAGCAGCCAGATGTGGGGCCACTCTTAGGCTGCATTTGTTTTTTTTTTTTTTTTTTTCTTTTTTAGGCTGCATTTGAAGGAATCCACTTTCAGCCAGACGCCTGGAGAGCTAAAGGAGAATCATTCAGTCATGGTCCTTGGGAACTTAGGAAAGGACAATTAGTTTGAACATCATAGTTAGTTAGTAAGCTCCAGAAACAGAAAATCTTACCCACAGGCCATGCCAATGTCATAAGACCCATTTCTTATGCCACCTGTAACAGAAGCATTTCATAAGCATCCTTAGTCAGTTTGTGTGTCTTGGGAGCAGCAAGCCCCTTTCCCTCCTGCTTTCTATTGCCACAGCCCAACTTCAAAGACAGAAGACCCAGAAGTATCTTCAAAAGACTTGGAGCTTTTGCACCCCTTGTGTGCTCAAGAGCCCTTATAACATTGCTTCCTGCTGGCTCAGGGGCCATTGGTGTCACCCAGGCCCATAGGGGAAGTAGCAGGGCCAAGATTGGGTCAAGTACACAACCCAGTCACAACTTACCAGCTATGTTGGCCACTGCCTGCAGCCCAGATGAACACTGCCTGTTGACAGTGGACAAGGGAATGCCACTGCAAGAGAATTTTGAGGTTCAAGTTAGCCCCTTCACCGTCAAGCTTTTATGGAAAGCAGGCCTGCAGTCCAGGGACACATGCCTCTCCCTGCACTGGAAGGTGCACACCATGGGGAGGGCCTGCCAGCTCTGCCTGTGTGAGATCTAAGAGACCAGGGAGGGGGAGCTTCTGGGCAGATCCCATCTCTGCAGGCAATCACCCCAGAGGCCCCACAAGCACATGCCTTCCCATCCTGTGATTTTCCTGAAGCCAAGGCAGAGGCCTGCATGGGCCATCAGGATCCTTCCTTCTTTGCTCTCTCCCTCTGAAGATTCAATCATGAAAAAAAAGATCTGTTTTCTCCAGAGATGAGAGAAGGAGCCTTTTTGCTGGGATAGAGCTCTAGTGCAGAAGCCATATGCCAATTATTAGGCCTGCAGAATCCTCACTCATGTCTTACTAATCACCCCATGGCTGTGTCTTCATGTTCCCACTGGCATAAAGATCTCGGTTGGGCACCACTGTTTGAATACCTCTTGTTGTAGGGCTTTCCAGGCTTCCACAACTGGGCCCATGCCTGGAAGTTAGAGGGGTCCCCTCCCCAGGTGAGGTAATCTGCTTCTGCTGACAGTACAAAGACCTGGGGACATCTGGCATTGCATGAGGTAACAGGGATCAAACCCAAGTCCTTCCAGTTGCTAGGCAAGTGCTTAGACCAATGAACTATCTCCTCTGTTCCCTGCCCTAATTTTATAACATCTGGTTATTAACCTCTTCATTTAATCTCGCAAAATTTTGCCAAATGTCTAATGAGCATGTAACACCTGTGAGATGCTGAGGTGTTTAACATCATTGTGTCCTAGAAGAAGTCTGACCAACAAGCAGAAAATGAATCCACCAACAGTGACTAAAGTAGTGGGGCCAGAGGCACAGCCAGTTCACAGGGAGAGACATGGGTGATTTTGGAAAGGAATGTCTCTCATGTTAAGCTCTGGAGCTGGTAAAAGCCTTGCCCAAATAGTCAGACTGTGTGGGCAGAGTGTACCTAGGAGAGAAAGAGGATGTTGGGGCAGCATCCCCAGGGGACAGAGTGAGCACTGCAGGGCATACCAGACACACAGGCTGGCTGGAAGAGGAAACATGAAAGTGGGAAATATGCTAGGAGATGAGGCTGGATGATAAGTATGGAGAAAAACTGACCCTGAACTGCAGGGTAAGCAGCCTGAAGCTTTCAGGCCCTAGAGCTTTTGTATCTTTTGCTGTCATATTACTGACTTGTCGTGCCATTATTTCTAGACCATGGAGCTGGAAGCACAACAGTAAACTCATTCTGTTGGATGGGTCTAGAGCTCCCAGTTTTCTCAATAAGCAAAAAAGAAATGTCATTGTTTGGCATGTTTATATGGTTGTTTAACCCAACACATCAGGAGAGGCTATATTTTAAGAAAACAAGCAATAAGTTCACTTTCGTTAAAAATCAGTCCATTGAGAACCTTTGCTCCAGTTCTACAGTCCTATGTGTGTCTTTCCTCACTGCCTGCTACTATCCCAGCCCCCAATGTAGGGGAAAGGCTGTGCCCTCAAGTTCAGGGTTCTGAGGATTTTGGCAACATTAATATTTGATGTCAAATTAGATCCTCCATTACTCACCAGCTGAGTTCCTGGGGAATGGGACCCACTCAAGAGTCATGATAGAATTCAAGAGTCAGAAATAGAAAAAAATTTACCTTAGAAATTGGGAAATCTGAGCCATGAGGGCTCCAGCCCCAGGCTGAAGCACATTTCCTGTGGGGCAGAAAAATTTATTCAATGCCTCATGGTTCTCTGGCCATTGTGGTATAACTGTATCAGAAAGAAGCCATTCCAGATCTATTTTGAGGAATTGGAGCCCTCTAGAGGCTCATTTGTGTCACTGGAATTTCAGGGTCTGAAACAAAGGAGCTGGCCACCCAATAGCTTGTTCTGTTGTTGCACAGGAGTCCTAGTGCTAGAGGGTTCCAAGCCAGTTTTCCCATGGATCCTGCTCTTCAAATCAGCACAAGCTATGCATGCAGCCTGACCTTCATGGTTAGGGCCTTAGACAATTTTAGGGGAAAAAGAACATATGCAAAGCTCCAATCTAACAGCGCTGGTCCCATGGAGGATTGAAATGAGATTCTGAAAATGCATACTTTCCAAATATTCTCAAAGCTTGCCCCGACTCCAGAGAGAAGGGGCTGGTATTTCATACCCAGTAGTGGCATGCACTGGATATGACAATATTATGTTGTTATATTTCAACAATATAGGTGTAGGGATGGGAGTAGTGTTGGACTCCAGGTCAGGCCCTGGGCTCATGTCCTAGCTGTTAGGGTAATTTCCCTGGGTTTTGATTTTTCAATCTTTGAGCACCGTTCTGACGGTGCTCTGTTCCCATCGTGGCACAGGTAGGATGGTGGGGAACCTTGGAATCCTCCCTCCTGCGGTCTTGAAACCGGTGTAGGTAGGGGAATTTCTGCTTTCCATCACATTTAATAAGCAGTATGGTCGTGAAGGATGAACACAGTGCATCAGTTGTTGGGGTTAGTTAGGTCGGCTCTCAGAAGATCACATGAAAATGCTGGAGTCCATCATAGGGTCGCTCAGTGAAAACGGAGGTCAGGACGTGTGGAAAGAGGATCCAGACAGAAGGTGAAGACGGAGGGCCCAGCGTAGGGCGTGAGGGGGGCGCTTACGCACGGAGATGTCTCCTAGCTGTTCCGGATTCAGATTCACGTCCTGGAGAACCGCGCTCAAGACGGCTGACCGCCGCTCATCGGGGGTGGTGTCCTGCAGTGGATGCACGGGCAGCGGTAACCCTGTTCTCACATCCCCACACCAAAGGGACAACATAATTACCGCGCGGGTGCCAAATGCTCCGATCCCGTGTGTGTGTTGGGGGGTTGGGGGGGTGGCGGTGACAAGGAGGTGGATGGAACCCAGGCCGCCCGGGTAGGTACACTTTCTCATCCCTGGAACTCGCCCGAGGGGCCTCACCTTAAGCCGCCTCGGCCAGCTCGGCCAATGGCCGTGCGTCGTCCGTGCACGACCACCACGTCATCGGCTGCAGCCTGCGGGAAGCCGCTGAGGCACTGCCCAGCCTGCAGAGAGGGGCCAGACTCCGGACGGCCAGAAAGGTGGCCCAGCACTACCTGCATCCTCCACATGGCGCCGCTGTCTGTGTGGACCAATCTTGGGTCAGGGACCAGACACACAGACTTTATATTAGGTTTTTTTTTTTTTTTTTTTGGCAGAACCAGGGATTGAACTCAGGCCCTTGCACTTGCTAGGGAAGCACTTATTCCACTGAGCCATCTCCCCGGCTACACACGGACTTTAAAAAGGGACTCCCGAGGAAGCAAGGGACACCACACAAGTCCCGCCCACCCTGCCGCAGCCAATCAGGGGGAGGTATGTGCGAGGACGTGCCCCCTTGACAACCCCCCACCAAAGCCTCTTCCAGGACACAGATCATGTGGTCTTTCCATCCACAGCCCAGCCTAACCTGGCCTACTTGGCTAATTGTAGGTTGGCTTTCCTGAAACCCCGACCAGGAATGCTGACCTGAGGCAACACCATCCCCAACCTTTGAAACTGAGGTGGAAACATGATTCTAAAAGTGGGGCTGATTTCTCTGAGTGGACCTGGACACAACCAAAAACTGGTGCTCCAAAGTCCTGTCCACTGCTGCTGCCACACTTCAGCCAGGGCTACCACGGTCCTTGTCCACCAATTCTGGCTGTGGGTGGAGCAGGAGGTCGGACTGTTAATTCAATTCCAGTTTTCCCTTCCTAATCGGTTTGGCAGTTCCGGCCTTTGCAGCACCCAAGCCTGAGGATCTAAATACATTTCCGAGATGTCCAGTAGTCCTCCGATCTAGTCACTCTCCTAAGAAATTTTTCACTAAGGAGGAGGCCACCTGGGATTCTTGGACACACAGAGAACAGATTTTATGAAGGTGCCACAGTGAGATAAGCTCTCCAACTGAAGAACTTCTCACATTTCTTATAGCAATTTTACATTCTTTGGGAAGAGTCCTTAGACCCCCACATGCACTTCCTGCTCTGTGGGAGGGCTCTCCACTGAGGCAGGGACTGTGGTTGGCACTTATAGGTGGACAATAGATATCTGGTCAGTGAATGAACTAAGTCTGGACTATGACCCCAGCCCTGAAGAACAAGGCTACTGTTCCTTGCCTACCAATGATGGGGCCAGGTGATTATCTGAGATGAGAGAGTACTGCTCGGTTTATGGCAGACACCAAAAGACAGGGTGCCCTGTGAATCCCAACCCTAGGGAATAGGCAGGGCCATCAAGTGTTCAGACTCCCAAACCCAGTGTGCTATTTGACACTGGCACCTCAGAGTGTGTGGGTGTCTTTCCCCATTCTCCTTCTGGCAGAATTGTGTGCTTCTCGGATTTCCAGGAGGCAAGATCTGGTGCCTTCTACCTGGTCCCCTCCCCACCATCCTCTAAGGAAGTCCCCAATGGAACCCAAGTCCTCAATGGAAGGAATGTGATTTCATTAAAGAGCAAGATGGTTTCCTACAACTCCTGGAGCAGTGTTATAGAACTCTTGAACTGGACCCTCAAGTGTGTAGAGGTTGGGTTTCAATATCCAGCCAGCTGGAGACCTTGGGACCAGAGGCCTTGGACCCTCTATCTATTACTAGGTTGTTGGAGCAGCCTGAACAAGCAGTCTTCAGTGTGTCATGTGTTGTGTTGGGGTCCTAACTCTTGGATCCTCTTCTTTTTTTTTTTTTTTTTGCCTGGCAATAAATATTTTAATTTTTCATTTCATTTTTATGGTGACAGATAATTTTCAAGTTTATTTCCTTTTTTTGTTTGCTTAAATACAAAGTGAAACCACAAACGGGTACAACCAAGACATCATCTCCATGTGGTGGCCTCCGGCGGATCATCCTCACTGACCAGGCTGAGGGGTGGGGAAGACTTTCTAGGGAGCACCACATTGCCGGGCCAGGGTGGCAGGGAGCAATACCCGGATCCCCCGGGGAGGGAGGTGGCCACCTGCTCCTTGCCACTGTGGGCACTGCGCCTTGCCCTCAAGAGTGAGGACTCCAGGCGGTCTAACAAACACAAGGCCTTGCAGCAGGTCTGGACCTGTCAACCAGGCAGTGCGGGCAGGCGAGAGCGGGGAGTCATTTCTGGT
>PVKA01045332.1:0-15600 GCA_004027165.1 Ctenomys sociabilis
GCAGAAAAACTAAAGTGCTTGGGGGTTGGGGACAAGAAAAAAATCCACCAGAGGATTAGATAATAGCAGTTGCCAGACACCCAGGCAACAAGAAATTTCTGATGAGCTAAGGATAGGAGTAGAAACATAGGCAAGAGGGAACAAAGTTCCTGTGCTGTGGCTTACCTGTGGGAATCAGTGCTAGCAAATGAACTGAAGGTCATTATCTCTGAGCACACAAGTTAGAGGAAGAGTAGGTATCACCCCCGATCTTCTTCACCACAAGGGTTCCCCTGCACGTCATGTGATTCTGTGTACAATGTAGCTCTTCGCAGAAACCAAGCTCTCAGTTACTAGAGCTGAAAGGACTATACCTGCAGTTTCCTGCTCATTTTCCCTCAACACGTCCCTTTCACTTTAAGGGCCACGGAGCACAGTGAGCCATTCCTCTCTTCCTTCCTTCCCTCAACTCTTATAAGAATGATGTGAACTAGAACATCTAGTTAACAATTTCTCCAAAGAAATATGACTGGTGTTTTGCTCATGCTACTCTAGCTGACGGTCTCCAGAGCGCTACAGGACACAGGCTCACCTGTGACGCAGCTACACAGTTTAAGTGAAGATCAAGGGCACCACCTGGTACCTGGGAGGCACCAACAGCGTCTGCTCTGATGGTGATCCACAACAGTCACTGCAGACATGCTCTGAAGTGTATATCCCACCCTCACAGAGCTGGGGCATCAGGCTCCTCCTGCTTTATAACAGACTTTAAGGAACAAACGGCCTGTGCAGCAGAGGATATTTACCTCTCAATCTGAGCAGAAAGCAGAGGAAAGGTCTCCTTGTGAGAAGCCATATCCACAAGGCAGCCCTCACACCGAGTTCAGGTGAATTTCCACACTGATTCCAAAAACTCAGATGGATATGTGGCATGATCCTAGATTGACAAAGTCGCCAAGAAAAAGGGAAAGAAAGAAAAACAGCACAGGGGCCAGAGAGATAGTTCAGAGCCATAAGCGCCTACCAGGCAAGCTCTCACCTGGACCCCAGGCACTTTCTTAGCCCCAGATACAGGCACCCACCCTGCAGCCCAGGAGGATTGTGGTGTACACTTATAATCCCAGCACTTGGAAGGTTGAGCCAGGAGGATCACTTTGAGTTCAAGACCAGCCTGGGGACTACAAAAGTGAGCACAAGGCCAGCCCAAACTGCACAGTGAGACCCTGTCTCAAAAAAAAAAAAAAAAAGAACACAAGATATATGCAGCATGTAAGCTGATAAAGAGATATATCAAGAATCAAATAAATGCAAATAGACTAACCTCTCCAGACAAAAGAAAAGTGTCTGACAGGTATTTTTAAATCCCATGTGCTACCTGGGTATGGGGCTACACAATTATACTGCCAGCACTCTGGGAGACTCAGGCAGGAGAATCAAAAGTTTCAGCCCAGCCTGGTCAATGTAGTGACAGAGACTACATCTCAAAAGAAAAAAAAAAAAGCCCTAAATTCAATATAGTGCAGTGGAACACACCTGTAATCCCAGCACAGTATATATAATAAGCACAGTATATATAATAAGCACTTGCCTGTCAAGCACAAGGGCCTGAGTTTAATCCCTGGTTCCGCAAAAATAAATAAATAAATAAATTTGGTTTTTTTTTTTTTTTTTTTTTTTTTGTCTTTTTGAGACAGGGTCTCACTATGCAGTTCAGGCTGGCCTTAAGCTCACTTTGTAGCTCAGGCTGGTCTCGAACTCACAACAATCCTCCTGCCTCAGCCTCCCAAGTGCTGGGATTACAGGCATGCGCCACCATGCCCGGCTTGGTTTTTAAATGTTTAAGGACACACTAAAGCCTGTAGTAAGTTAATTTTGTTTTTCTTTTCTTTTCTTTTTTTTTTTTTTTTTTGTATTTAGTAAAGGGTCTTACTACATACGTCAGACTCATAGTGATCCTGTTTTCAGCCTCCTAAACGCTGGGATTACAGGCGCGCTCCACCATGCCCAGTCTCATTCACCGTCCTGAGTCCCTGCACCTGACTAAACAGGCACTTTAATCTCCTGAGCTATCTGGCCGGTCCTAGTAAGTTAATTTTGTCTGCATTTTAGATAATTCAGACTCAAGATCATAAGTAGATAGGTGCAATAATGTACCCACTAACACTGAGATTATGATTATGAGATTTGGTGGTGGTGCATTCTTACAATCCCTCACTTGGGAGGTTGAGGCAGGAGGTTCACTGTCAGTTCATGGACACCCTGCTATATACTGAGTTAAATGCCAGCTTAAACTACAGAGACCCTGTCTTCAAAAACCAAGAAAGAAAGACAGTCAGACAGACAGACAATCAGACAGACTACTTGGATTTTTGTCAAGTCACTGAATTGGTTAAGAAAAAAAATTTTAGCTGGGTCTGAGGTAGGTGGATCTCCTCATTCCAGGCCAGCCTCAATTACATATCAAGATCTTGTCTCAAACAAAACAAAAAGTATAAACCTGCCTAATAGTCGTGAGAATTTAATTTATAAAAACCCAAGAAATACTAATCTACCAAGGCACAGACCCCTTAAGAATAACCAGGGTTTGGACTTTTTATCGCTATTACCACTAATATTATTTAAATCAAAAGTAATTTTAAAACTAACACCTGAGTGCACTAATATTATTTAAATCAAAAGTAATTTTAAAACTAACACCTGAGTGCCCGAAGGAGGAAGGCAGGGAAACAGCTCCCACTTGCTTGGAGCTATTCACTTTGGAGAATATAAGGCCTGAGAGCAACATGTGGTCGCGTAAAAGGAGCTAGGTGCCGTGAAGCAGAGTGAGAAATTGGCCTAGAGTGACGTGGGTCGTCTTTTTTTCTACATTATTTCCTGCCACCATCTTGCTTTCGGTTTCTAAAAAACTAAAGAAAATGTAAATGCATGCGGGGGAGCTAGCACCCGAACGTTCCAGGCCTCACTCCGGTCCAGGAAAGAAATGGTGCCCCCTGCCAAGCTCCCAGGGACGGTCCCCGAGGGGGGTGCAGGGATCGGCGATTTGGGGGGCAGAGGGTCTGGGCCGAGGTCACCAGCGCCGCCTCCGAGACGCTGTCTGGGAATGCGGCCGCGGCCCACGTGGAACCTCTCGCTCCGACTGCAAGGAGCTTTGCTACCCATCACATATACGATGAGATTATACGGGATAACACTAGCTCAACTAGCGCTCTTCCAAGCCATTTTGCGGCTTCTAGACCAAGAAAGCTACCCAGCCCGCGCAGCCGCAGAAATCCGAAAAGACCAGCTAGCGCCACCCGCCGCGGGCTCCGGGCCGTACCACTTGAAGAATCCTCCTCCAAAGAACCAGCGATGGTATCGTCCTTGACGTCTGATTGGTCGATCCTAACAGGGCGTGGCCTCCGGAGCCCGCTTCCGCGCGCCAGAGTCTGCTCGCCGCATTGCGAGCCGGGCAAAGAGCTGACGCCATGGTGAGGAGTGGGTGTGGGTTGCGGGCTATGCGAAGGCCGTGGCGTAGGACTAGCTTCGGGTTCCACCCCGTGCCTGAGCTGGGTTCTGCTCTCAGCGGGGCCGGACCGACTTGGGAGCCTCGCTGACGTACGCACCCCGGCTCCCGTTCCAGGTTCTGCTGCACGTGCTTTTTGAGCACGCGGTCGGCTATGCGCTTTTGGCGCTCAAGGAAGTGGAGGAGATAAGTCTGCTGCTGCCTCAGGTGGGTGAGATCGGTGGGCTTGCTCGGCTCCACTGCAGCCCCCGGGCTGCCGAGCTCCGGCATGCACCGCGCGCTCCCACGTGGCCGGCCGCTCAGGGTGGGGGGGCTAGGCTGCGGAGGCTCTGGAGCAGGCGATCTTTACCTTGATTCATGGTTAGAGACGCATAGGAGTAGTGAGCGGTAAGCCTTTCATACTGCGTAGAGATAAAATAGTGTTTGAGGTATGGGCATATTTTAGTAAAGCGGAGACGGTAGATGTTACAGCGAAGGAAGACATCCATCATTTTCCTCACAGGTGGAGGAGTGTGTTCTCAACCTAGGCAAGTTCCACAACATCGTTCGCCTGGTGGCCTTTTGTCCATTTTCCTCTTCCCAGGTTGCCTTAGAAAATGCCAATGCAGTGTCTGAAGGTGAGTGTACAGGGAGATCCGAGGTGTGGTTCCTGCTAATAGTCTTATGAGTGGCTTTGTAATAGTATTTGGCCTTTTAAGTTACGGACATGGGGGCCAGAGAGATAGCTCAGTAGAATATTGCCTGCCTGGCAAGGGCCTTAGTTCAATCCCCAGTTCCGCCAAAAAAAAGTTATGGATTTGATGTTGGCGAGGTGATTTATAGGATAAAGATATAAAATGGTGCTCACTGAGAAGTATGGAAAAGTAAATGTTACGTAGAACACAGTCTAGTATTCAGGTTTTATTTCCTTGTTGGCATTATAGTGATAAATCCAAGTGGGGTGGAGGGGCTGTGTCCAAGTTTGTCTACACAAATACTGTATGTGGTTTTCATTCAATTTATTGGAAAGGACTATTCTCATAAAGGCCAAAAAAGGGCTTGGTCCCAGAAGGCAAATCAGGTTCTGAATACTTAAGGATGGGTTATAGCTGTATATATTTTATTATACCGATACTTTTGGACTTCAGTTCATTTTCTCCCATCAAGCCAGGCTTTGCAATGATGACTTGTGAAATCTGTCAATCCCCTGAATGTAATCACTGATGTCTCCATGTCTCTGAGCAATGCCTGAAGGGGAGAGCCTTAAGCCTGCCGTCCCATCATGCTCTAAGGACCAGTACAAAAATGAGATCCTTTTGTAATTTAAGCAGGTGTCAATATGTTAGTGAGAGCTGTGTTCTTTTCCTTGAGGCATCGTTCATGAGGACCTCCGTCTGCTCCTGGAGACTCATCTGCCATCCAAAAAGAAGAAAGTACTCTTGGGAGTTGGGGACCCCAAGATTGGTGCTGCTATACAAGAGGAGTTGGGATACAACTGCCAGACTGGAGGTGTAATAGCTGAGATCCTACGAGGTAAGATACTCCTAAATTTGTAGATAATTTTAAGGGTGGGTTCTGAAAACCTATTGGGATCCTTGAGGTTGCTTCTGGGAAGGCCTACTCCTGGGTGCAGGAGCTAGCTCAGATCTCTTGCTGACAGTCACGTTACTCTTAGGAGTTCGTCTGCACTTCCACAACCTGGTTAAAGGTCTGACAGATCTGTCAGCTTGTAAAGCCCAGCTAGGACTGGGACACAGCTACTCTCGTGCCAAAGTTAAATTTAATGTGAATCGAGTGGACAACATGATCATCCAGTCCATCAGCCTCTTGGACCAGCTGGACAAAGACATCAATACCTTTTCTATGCGTGTCAGGTAAAGTGCAGTGTTTGGTCTATAGCTGAGCTAATTTTTCATCCTGAGGTCAACTGATCATTCCTGTAGCTAGGGCCATGTAGGCTGCAGTAGTGCCTCCTGTTGCTTACCACAGGCAGTGTTTTATGCTGACTGTATAGAAAAAGGAGGAAGAGTAAATCTGCCCCATATACACCTCAGTCCAGGCTTGTGCCTTTTCTGTATTGTGAATGGGGAAACAGGCTTCAGGGGGGATTTGAATGACTTGTTGCTGATATTTCCAGGCAAAATAGGTATAGGAAGTGCAAGGGCTGTGACTTTGTTGTTTGGAAGTATGGAAACTGGACCAGAAAGTGATTATTCCTCTTTGCAGGGAGTGGTATGGGTATCACTTTCCAGAGCTGGTCAAGATCATCAATGACAATGCTACATATTGCCGCCTTGCTCAGTTCATTGGAAACCGAAGGGAGCTGAATGAGGAAAAACTGGAGAAACTGGAGGAGCTAACAATGGATGGGGCCAAGGCTAAGGCCATCTTGGATGCCTCTCGGTCCTCCATGGGTCAGTGCAGAGGCTGGCAGCTGGCAAAAGGTATGGGACTCTGTCTAGCTCCTTTTCTCATACGAGGTGTTTCCTAGGCATGGACATATCTGCCATCGACCTGATAAACATCGAGAGCTTCTCCAGTCGAGTGGTGTCATTGTCAGAGTACCGCCAGAGCCTACACACTTACCTCCGCTCCAAGATGAGCCAAGTAGCCCCTAGCCTGTCAGCCCTAATTGGGGAAGCGGTGAGTCATAGCGAACACAAGTTGGGGGGGGGTATTAGCAGTCTGCAATGCTATACCTTTTAGACCCACAGTATCTTCTCCATTTGGGTGTGATGGGAAGGAGAGCAGGGGTCTGCAGATCAGGTCAGCAATCTCCTTCAATCTTTCTCCAGGTAGGTGCACGTCTCATTGCTCATGCTGGCAGCCTCACCAACCTGGCCAAGTATCCGGCATCCACAGTGCAGATCCTTGGGGCTGAAAAGGCCCTGTTCAGGTACCCGTGAGGGCACCTGCCCAGATCAGGTGCCACTTCTGGTACGCACTACTTATTTGGGAATCACAGTGATGGCTGATCAGGGCTCCCTGACCCATGCAGATCTCTGGTGGGGGTGATGGCCAGTCCTGGTGTCTGAGTGATTCCCAGGGCCCAGCAAAGGGACGAAGTTTCCAGGTCAGCGACATTGGATGCCTTCCATCTGCCTCTGGGAGTTGTGGGTTGACATGTTGGTTAGAGGATCCAGCCTAGCCTGAGGCTCATGTGGTATATGTGGGGGAAAGGATTGAGAGGAGCTACTTTGGCTAATAGGATTGAAATTAAATTCTCCACTACGTATTCTCAGAGCCCTGAAGACAAGGGGTAACACACCAAAATATGGACTCATTTTCCACTCCACCTTCATTGGCCGAGCAGCTGCCAAGAACAAAGGCCGAATCTCCCGATACCTGGCAAACAAGTGCAGTATTGCCTCCAGAATCGATTGCTTCTCTGGTATGGGTGGACAGGTTGGCATTGGGTAGGACTGGGAGGTAAAGGGGCTGGCTACCTTAGCAGCTTCTACAGTGATGGTAACATTTTTCGTCAACAGAGTTCTCTTAGTGAGTGTTGATACATTGGGACTGAGTGAAGCTGAGGGTAGAGAGAATCCTGAGGGGTAGTTTTATCACTCTGGGGCCTGACAGACTTTTCTTCCACACATATAACATACATGTCCAGAGGTACCCACCAGTGTGTTTGGGGAGAAGCTTCGAGAACAAGTTGAGGAGCGCCTGTCCTTCTATGAGACTGGAGAGATACCACGGAAGAATCTGGATGTTATGAAGGAGGCGATGGTTCAGGTCAGTGGGCTTTGCTGGGTGGTGGTAAACACTTGACTGCTGGAGGTGATGAACTGTCTTGACCTGATCTTGCACAATGGAGGCAAAAAACTGATTTAATGAGCCTGATCCAGTAAAGCTGGAAGGGAGGCTCTAGTGAACTAGGAGACTCCAGGTATTTTCAGCAGTTTTTTGGCCAGGCAGAGGAAGCCGCTGCTGAAATCACCAAGAAGCTAGAGAAACAGGAGAAGAAGCGCTTGAAGAAGGAAAAGAAACGGCTGGCTGCACTGGCTGCTCTGGCATCTTCAGAAAACAGTAGTGCTCCAGAGGAACATGAGGTTAGTCTCAGCAAGCCAGCCCTCCCAAGGGCCCAGGTTACAGGATTTTCAGCAGCAGAGCTGAGGATGTTCTGCCTCAAGCCATGGTCTGGAATCCAAGGTTTTGGATTGAAATACCTAAACTACCTCTTGATTCTAATAGGAAGGAAATAGGTGCTGAGACAACTTGCTCAAGAGCCCAAAGAGCTGGTTATAGCACACACCCGCTCCCTGGGGAAGTTGTTCTGTCCTCCAACTGCTTCCCAGGACTCAACAGGGGTAGTGTAAATTCTGCTCTGCTTGTTCTCAGATGTGTGTCCAGAACTGGTATGATTTCAGTTTTGCATGGGTGCAGGGAGGTCTCCTACATGCCAGACTAGAACTATTCCCCTGGGGCATTTAGTGCCATTCATGATGTGGCTTGTTTTCCCTTTGGAATTTGGCATGATGGATCTATCGTGACCAGCACAGAGGGTTTTAGGTCTGAGGGCTGAGAAATTCATGTGTTCTTAATTTTTAATTGGGAGTAACTAGGTGTAGGTTTTCCAAGTTAAAGCACCATACGATTAGCTTTTAAGTGCATGCACACACCATAGATTAACACCTCTCTCTCAATGCCTCTTTTCGCCTTTAGGAGACCCAAGAAAAACCCAAAAAGAAAAAAAAACAAAAACTTGAGGAGGCGCCTCAGGAGAATGGAATGGATAGTCCATCTGTCTCTGTTTCCAAACCCAAGAAAAAGAAATCTTTTTCCAAGGAAGAGTTGATTAGTAGTGACCTAGAAGAGACAGCTGGTGGTAGCCCAAGTCCACCCAAAAAGAAGAAGAAATCTTCACCCAAGGAAGAAACAGGTAGTGAACCAGAAGAGGCAGCCAGAAGTGTCCCCAAGAAAAAAAGAAAATTTTCTTCTAAGGAAGAGCCAGTCAGCAGTGGGCCTGAGGAGGCTGTTGCCAGCAAGGGCAGTATCAAGAAAAAAAAGAAAAAGCTTCAAAGAACATCCCAGGAGGATTAGAATGGACATTCCCTGGGGGCAGGAGTGGGGAATGCCCCAAGGTGACATTTCTCATCCCAAGCGCTAAAATCCCAATCAATAAAAACAAATCCACAAAATCAGTACATATGCTTTATTGAACACCTTGTATGGGCGTGGGCAGGACCTATGAGTGGGACAGGGCATCAATGACAGCCTCAGTGAAGTCGTGGCAAGTAGCATAGCCACCCATGTCGGAAGTCCGAACCTGTAGGGGAGAATGGTAATCATCCTGTGGCCAAGGTGCCGTCCCTGATAACCCATCATGATCACCCAAGCACACACAGCTCCCTAAGGAAGCCAGCCTTGGGATGGCCTAGGCGCTGCCCAGGAAAGCAATTAGGGAAGTCTCTTCACTGGTCCACTGAATACAAGGGATGGGTGTGTAGATAGTAATGGTCCTTGTGAGGTTGGAGGGAATAAAGGGTTCTAGACCCCATGGGGGTGTAGATGGCCGATGACAGACTTGATGAAGTCCGTTGTGGTGCTGTAGCCGCCCATGTCTCGAGTCCGCACCTACAGCCACCACCGGCAGCAGCCGTGGGGGAAAAAAGAAGAGAGCCCATGAAGCAGGGTAGGGCAATGTGATCAGACATGGGACCCCAAGGTGCTGGAGGGCCAGAAAAGATGGTCTGCAGCAGGGATGGAAGAAGCAGCAAGTGAGGGTGTAGCTTGCTCTCCTGGGCCATTGCGCTGCTGCAGCCACAGCAGGACAGGAGGCTGAGCACAAGGGAGACAGGGAAGTGCACATCAGGGTGAGGTCACCTCAAAATGAAAAGACCAGGAGGGAGGAATGGCAATGAAGATGGGCTCCCAGGCACAGAAGGAATAAAGATGGGCTCCCAGGCATGGAGAAGGTAAAGCTGGCACCTCACCCTGCCTGCTTGCTGTAAGCCCCACAGTGCCACCCCAGCTACATGTTCTGCATTCAGATGGCCCATGAAAGGGGCAATGGAGAGCAGATAAGGAATAGCAGATGGAAACTACAAAAAAGCAAAGAAGACCAAGAGGATGAAACAGCCAAGAAAGGGGAGGTAAAAGGCCCTGGAAGTCATAGATGGATACTCTAGGGACCTAGCAAGAATGGAGGCCCCTTCCAGGTTTACCAGGGTGTAGTACCACTGCCCAGACTCCAGCACCTTTCCAAACTCACCTTGCCAACTTTGATCACCTTCTTCACTGCATCTGCAATCATGCTGGAGTGGTACTCAAGACTGTTGATGGGCACAGGAAGGGGGTCAGGCCCTCGGGACACTTCCATGAGTTCCCCACCCGTACTCTCACCACCCCCAGCCTCCACCCCCAGCCTCTCAACCTACTTGAGATGCCGAAGCATGTTGGAAGCTGACAGCAGCATGGCTGTGGGGTTGGCTATATTCCTGCCCACTGCCTGGGCAAATGGGTGTCGGGCACCCTGTGGAAAGAGAAGGCCAAAGTCACTGGAAGGAGGTACAAGCCTGCAGAGGTTGAGGTCCAGAAGGAGCATTATGGTAAAAGTTGGTCAGTGGCACCAAGAAGAGTGGAGATAGGGGAGGATCACTGGTATTACTGGGATGAGAGGAAAAGACTTGAGGTCGAAGAAGGGAGTTATAGATCAAGGAGGAAATGTTCTCACTCACTGTCTCAAAAACTGCATACTCTGCACTGTAGCTCTCACCAGGGACCACACCAGCTCCTCCAACTAGGCCAGCAGCCAGATTGTCAATAATGTTCCCATAGAGATTAGGCATCACGAGCACATCGAACTGGTAAGGATTCTGCACCAGCTGGGAGGTGAGATATGAGCATAAAGAAGACAGTTGAATTCTAGTTCCCACTCCACCTCAGTAGCATGCCAGTGAAGACATGGGCATGGTCTCACCTGCATACAGCAGTTGTCTATGATCATTGTCTCAAACTTGATTTTGGGGTACAGTTCAGCAACTTCCTCACAGCACTGGAGGAATAACCCATCCCCAAGTTTCCTGTTCATGGGCCAAAGGGAACAAAATCAGCCAGCAGAGTGCAAGGGGCCACCTCCCCAGGAATTCATCCCAGGCAAAGCCATGCCCCTCACATGATATTGGCCTTGTGGACAGCTGTGACCTTGCTCCTTCCCTTCTTAGTGGCATAGTCAAATGCAAACTTTGCAATCCGCTGAGATTTGGTTCGAGTAACAATCTTCAAACACTCTATCACACCCCTTGCACTCTAGATGAGAGGGAAAGCAGCTGAGAGACAACGGAAAGAAGGGCAAGGAGAAACTCCATCTTTCCTTAGCCTCCACACTTGCCTCCCCAGGTTCCAGGGCCTTACCTCATGCTCCAGAGAGCTGTATTCCCCTTCTGTCTGCTCTCGAATAATCACCAGATCTAGATTGTTGTGTCGAGTCATATACCCAGGAAGAGACTTCACATGGACAACGTTGGCAAACAAGTCCAACTTACGCCTGAGAATGGACAGACATCAATTCTGTGGCAGGTGCCTAGCACCCCGCTTAGCCCAGCTCTTGCACCCACTTACCTTAGCCGCATATCATAGGAAGCTAGTTCCCCCTTGTACTCCATTGGGGTATGGATCTTTCCTGTGTAAACAAAATAGGGGAAGCACTGTAGGCACAAGCCAAATCCAAGGTACAGAGCTCAATGTTCAATTCCCCAGAAACATAATGTAACCCAAGTTCCCATCGCCCATTCCCAAACCTGACTGTAAATTGCTTCTAAGCATGAGGGCTAAGCAACATTAAAATCAGAAGCGCTTTTTTTTTGCGGCACCGGGGATCAAACCCAGGACCTTGCACTTGCCAGGCAGTTGCTTATGCTGCTAAGCTATATCCTCAACTCAGAAGCATTTTTTAAATAATAAAATAAAATCAGAACTATTTAAAGCTGGGGCCAGGGAGACATCTCAGTAGAATAAGCACTTGCCTGGCAAGCACAAGGGCCTGAATTCAATCCCTGATTCCACAAAATAAAATAAAAAACAAAGAAAGCCTGGGCTACAAAGTGAGCCCAAGCCAGCCTGAACTGCTTAAGTGAGACCCTGTCTCAAAAAGGAAAAAATAAAAAAAGAGAATAAGAAATATTTACTATTTTACTTTTAATCACCATCTTGTTAAAACTTCAAAGTGACCTAAGAAGAGGCTAGACTGATTTTCACTGTTATCACAGAAGAGCCTGGATTTAACTGCACAGTGAAAAACAATCCTAGGTAATTTATGATCTTTCTATTTCTATGTACACTTATTTGATATTTTCTCAGCCAATACTTACTAAAAATCTATGTTAGGTAACAGGCATCAATCAAAAACCACATAACTCCTGCTCTCAAGGAGCAAACAATGTGTAGGGAGAAGCCAACTAATATAAAAAGCAATAAACACCACAGGAATAGCATTAGCAACACGCACAGACATACACAAAAGGAGCCCTCTCTGGCAATAACAGGAAATGTCACAGAAGAGCTGATGCTTCAGTAAGACTTTAGGTTGAGTATGTACAGGAAGTTTCAAAAAAAATTATGTCTATACTTTAATCCTAATATAGGATCTTTATAAATACAATTAAGATTCTTGAGCTGGATCTGGAGGCAGCAGGATGCTGTAAATATGAAGCCAGCCTGGGCTACCCAGTGAGTCCAACACCAGCCTAGACTAAGTATTAAGATCTTGTCTCAAAAACAACAACAAAAATATATTGGAAATGAAACTCTCCTACATTAGGGCAGGCCCTGAATCCAACAATAAATCCTTATAAGAATGTAAGGCCCAGGGAGATAGCGCAGTAGAATAACCACTTGCTTGCCCGAGTTCAATCCCCAGTACCAGAAAAAAAAAAAGAGCCAGCCAGACAGCTCAGCAGAATAAAGCACCTGCTTAAGCAGGCACAGGGACCGGATGCAGGCCACCCCCAGGGTGCCCGGAGAGACAATGACCGAGACTGGGTGTGGTGGCACACGACTGTAATTTCCAGCGGTTGGGAGCTGAAAACAGGGAGATCAGTATGAGTCCCATCTATGTAATGAGACCCTACAGACCCTTGTTATGGTCTGTGTATAGGTACCCCCCTAAAGCCTCCTGCAGTTGTGGGGGCTTCTGGAGTTTGTGGTTGATTATTGTGGGTGTGGATGCTGCAGCTGCCCTGGGGCAGGTTATGTGCATTATACTGCAAGGTGGGAAGAGAAGCCGGCTGCCTGAGCTGCTGCTACCCCTCCCTTGCAGTCTTGTCTTTGCTGCTGCCATGAAAGGTTGCTTTTTGCTTATGCCACTCTGCTTTAGCCAGCTGAATATGGACTGAACCCTCCAGTAACTGTGGACTAAATAAACCTTTCTTTCCTTCATTTTGAGTGTTGGGTAATTATCCCAGCAACCAAAGAAGAGTAAGACAACCCTGTACTAAATACATTTAAAATAAAAATAAAAACAGAAAGAATACTGATACAGAGACACAAAAAAGGAAAGCCTTACGAAAATAAAGAGAAAAACTCAAGAATTTCATTTACAAGACCAGGAACATCAGGAAGAGGCAGAAAGGATTCTTCCCTAAGCCTCTGAAAGGACTGTAGCTCTGCCATCACTTTAACTTAAGACTTCTGGCTTTTAGAACTGAGACAATAAATTTTGATTAATTTTGGCCACCAAGATGGTAGTAGTTTGCTATGGTAGCCACAGAAAACTCCTATTGTATCATGAATAAATGAAGAGAACACCTTCTAGGTAGAGAAAATAGCATTGTCAAGGTAGTAGACATATTTGGAAACTAACCAGGTCTAGTGTAATCAAAGCACAAAACATACTGTGGAAACCAAGACAGAGAAGCTGAGGTCTAACTTAAGAATTTTCTTTTCTGTGCTAAAAATGGACCTGGGAACATTAAACTGATCTTTCTAAAGGAAGATATGAAGAACTTAAAACAACAGGGCAGAACTGGAAGCCAAAAATATCTATGAGGACATTAAAGTAGAGCAGCAAGACAGAGAAGACAGAAAAAAAGGCAACTTGGGCCGGGGAGATGGCTCAGTAGAATAAGCGCTTCCCAGGCAAGCGCAAGGGCCTGAGTTCAATCCCTGGTTCTGCAAAAAAAAAAAAAAAAGGAAAAAAAGGCAGCTAGAATTCTAGAAACACATTTAACAAGACTTAATAATGATGTCACCTCAGAACAAGACACCAAAACTATATGGAGCCTTCCTGCACAAACAGCTAATAGTTGGCATGACCCACAGGTTCCCAATGAAAAGGAACAAACAGCCAAGTATCAGCAGTGGGCGCTCTAGAAAATTGATGTATTCACATATGTAGAGTGAACCTTAATGAACAAGGCTCATCTGATTTTAAATGATACATAATGACACATGGGTAGGGTGGCAAGAGGGCACACATACCAATTATGGCCACTTTGTTCTCCTTCATGGAGTTCAGCACCTGGTCCAGCTTCTCCTCTGAGGCCATATTCTGCACCTCACTCAGGTGGTGTTCCTGGAACTCGACCGGGACAGAAGCAGCCTTCAGGGACAGGTCCCAAAAAAGAGCGTCAAGGTCGAGCAAGTCCTTTCCAAATCACTAGAGCTCCCCTGCAGTCTGAGGGGTCACCCCAGGCCATTCACCTTGAACACCTCCTTGACAGCATGCATGAGCTCCGGCCCCACACCGTCTCCTGGCAGCATGGTCACAGGAAACGCGCCCTCCACCCTCACGTCTTGAGCCTGTGAATGGGGACAGCCGAGCTAGAGCTGTAGTGGATGGAAGCAGGGTCGTAGAAAGAGGCTGGGAAGAAAGCAAGATGACGCGAGAACGCGACAGGCGCTTGGGCGAAACTAACAGCTCGACCTAGCGCGTACCTGCAAAGCCGCATTCGCAGGGGCCGAGATACTCAGACTTCTCCATGCCCCAGGGCTCCGAGGGGCAACAACTGCCTGCGACAAAGACACAGCGAGATTAGACCAGGGACCCTCAGATCAACATTGCAAGGCCTTGTCCTCCTTGGGAAACCCTGAGAAATATCCTCCGCTCCTCTGCCCAACCCATGCCCGACGCGTCCCCAGCCCTCACTCGGGTCAGCCAGCGGACGCCACTCCAAGACGCCATGTTCTGTGCAGGAAGTCGCGCCGGACGTGACATCATAAGCCAGCGCGGCCCCACCGCCTTCTGGTCCGCGCAGGACCGCTGTCGTTTTGAGCGTCCCTTACTTGCGCTCGTCGCCCGCTTCCTTCTCCTCAGAATAGGGGTGGTGGAACACTGTCTATTGCTTTATTTTCAGTCGCCATACTTAACTGATGTTGAAACTTCAGAATAACATTAAAGGAGAGTGTGTGACTTTATGAACAAAGACTCGAGTTGAAAAACTACTGAGGGCCAGGAATGTCGCTCAATAGCATAGTGCCCGTGTGGCAAGCGAGAGGTCCCGAGTTCGATTGCCGGTACCGAAAAAGAAAAAGGGAGAGAGGGAAGGAAAGAAAAATCAATTGATTTTGAAAATCAGTTCAGGGGCCGGGGAGATGGCTCAGTGGAATAAGCGCTTCCCTGGCAAGCACAAGGGCCTGAGTTCAATCCCCGGTTCCGCCAATAAAAGACAGAAAAGGCATCATGGGCATGCGCTTCCACACCTTTCCTGTATCTCCTTAATACCCATTATTTGTGTCTGTGTTTCTTGCTTTTTATTGTTTTCTTAACCAGTAGTGACTGAACACTTGTATGTCAGGCACTAGGAGCGTACTAGAACAGCTCCCAGCGCGTGGGATGAGGTAGTTGCCTGGTTTTTCGCCCTAACCTGCCAGTTACACTGTTTAATCAAGTTCCATTGTTTTTGTTATAGGATCTTGTTCGCTGATATAGACAATTTCCCTAATAGTTTGTCCCATGCTCAGACTCTTCAGGAAAAACCCATAGCTGGTACTGGAAATTGTATATGTGAAATTAAAGGTGAATTTCAAACTAGATTTTTAAAGATTCTAGTCATGTTGTCTACTTGAATGAAAACAAAATGACACAAGAAGATATGCCTAACCCACTATCCTGCCTTGTGAGGTTTTTTGTTAATTTTTTATTAACAAAAATAAAACTGCTACGCAGTTCAGATTTATGTTTTTTTTTTTTTTTTAAA
>PVKA01045333.1:0-15577 GCA_004027165.1 Ctenomys sociabilis
AGATACCTTGACAAGATGTATTTGATAAATTAATACATTGCAAACTGTTTTCATAATGTTTTGGTATCATAGAAGGTACATACATGATATTACACTTACAGACATTATTATACCATATGTCTCTTAACAGTAAATTAAGAGAGTGTAGCTGTTTGCATATCTTATTTTTTATACCTGAATTACATCAAAGATTCAATAATTAATACTTTCTACCTTGTTATTTTCCTAGTGGTTGTCCACAGTACTAGAAGCCGACATAATATCCTGTCTAACACCATTAGTGCAAATCTTGCCTCTCGTAGAATTGTGTGGAAGTTATCTATCCCAACTGTACTATCCATACACACACATCATGATTCTTCCTTTCTATACCCCTTCCTTTCTCTACACCTGTCAGAGATGGGCACTCCATTGTCATTGAAATAATTTAGGTGCCTGACCTTGATGACACAATCTAATACAGTCCAGCATTCCACAACAATAGTGAGTTATCTGAAGAAGTTGTCGACCATAGCCATTTGCAGCTCGACTTATTATTATGGACCCGTGGTGTATACCTCATTTTTATACTTTTCTGCTGGATGGTTAAGACCTAGATAGAGCAAGAGTTATATACCAACACATGTACTTTTTGTTTCTTATTAGGTCAGTGAGGTCCCCTCAGGGTTTATCCTGTAGTCTTATACCTTATTCTGTAGATCCTTTGTCTGTATCAGCCATGTGGATGAGTCATGGCCAATGCTTGCCCAGTTTGCTCTCTGTGAGAGCCTGAGAGAAAGCTTTCTCTCCATGTGACTCTCCCCAGGCACACTATAGAACTTCGATCTCTTTCCTCTGTGGCTCCATAATCTCCTTGTTCAGAAAATTTGGAACTCAACTGAGTTTCATGATGTTGCAGTACAGGTTCTCCTATGTCCTGAGTCTTCACTGACCTTGAAAGGCTAGGGCCAAAATGTTGGCTGGCATTGTGGCTCCTCTATTTCTCCAATTCTGATCTGTGAACTTACGTTGTTAACCATCTAGAAGAAAAGCTGATTAGTATCCTGCAGCATAGGCCATTCACTTTACCTTATCTGACTCAATTGTTTTTAGTTGTTGTTATACAATTCCATTTGTATTTCCTCTTTCCCTTATACTAGGGAGACTATATGATATTTATACAAGTGTGTCTGGTTTATTTCACTTACGAGTATATGTTCAAGTGGCATCCACTTCAATATAAATGTTTCAAGTTTATCATTCTTAATAGCTGAGTAATACTCCATTATATAGAAATACCACATCTTTTTCAACCATTCGTCATGTGATGGATATCTTGGTTGTTTCCAAGGTTTTGCTATCACAAATTGTGCTGCTATAAACATAGGTACATATATATCACTATGATACAATGTTTTTAGTTCCTCTGGGTAAATTCCCAGTAGGGGGATAGCGGGCTTGAATGGATTTCTAGTCCTACTCATTTGAGGAATCTCTACACTGACCTAGGAGAAACTCTTGAAGACATAGGGGTGTGCAAAGAATTCATGAGCAAACATGTATTCACATGGGAAATAATTGAAAGAATTAACAACTGGGACCACCTGTTATTAAGAAGTTTTTGCACGTCAAAAGAAATTATCAGCAAAGTGAAAAGACAACCCACAAATTTTGAAAATATCCCAACTCATAAGCACTCAGACAAGTGTCTGCTCTCTAGAATTTATAAAGAACTAAAAAAATATCAGGGCCCCTAAGTTTAAAGATCCAATCCAGAAATGGGCATCCAAGACGAACACTTCAAAATTAAAGAAGACAAAATTAAAGAAGAGAATAAATACATGAGAAATGCTCCATATCACTAGTCATCCATGAAGTGCAAATTAAAACAGCACTGAGATACCATCTCACCCAAAAAAGAATGGCTATCATAAAGAAATCAACCAACAACAAATTTTGGAGAGGTTGTGGGAAAAAGGGAACCCTTCTCCACTGCTGTTGGGAATGTAGACTGGTGCAACCATTATGGAAATCAGTGTGGAGACTCTTTAAGAAATAGGACTTAGAAATCCCATTCAAGCCAGCTATACCCCTGCTGGGAATTTTCCCAGAGGAACTGAAATCATCATATCATAGGGATATGTGTGTACCTATGTTTATAGCAGCACAATGTATGATAGCAAAATTTTGGAAACAATCAAGATGCCTGTCACATAAGGAATGGTTGAAATAAATGTGATATTTCTGTACAATGGAATATTTTTCAGCTGTAAGGAATAATAAACTTGAAGCCTTCATATTTAAGTGGATGCCATTTGAAGACATACTTATCAGCAAAATAAACCAGACCCACATGTGCAAATGTCGTATAGTCTCCCTAGTATAACTCAAAAGAAGAATTTCAAATAGAAATGTATAACACAATTAAAAGGAAAGTGAGAACTTGAGGATTGGACAATGAGGAGAGGGCAAGGAGAAATGCTGAGAAACATGACAGAGGCAAGACCATTCACTTATACCCACTAGATGGGTAAGACAAAGATCCTGAGAAACGTCAGGAGATTTTTTTCTTTTTTTTTGTCTTTTTGATGAAGTTCAGGCTGGCCCTTAAGCTCACTTTGTAGCTCAGGCTGCTCTCAAACTCACAACAATCCTCCTGCCTCAGCCTCCTGAGTGCTGGGATTACAGGCATGCGCCACCACGCCCGGCTTAGGAGATTTTTGAAACTAGCGGTTAAGTGGTAGGATTCTCACCCCAACTAACTATATATACTGATACCTGTGAACTAAGCAACTGCACTGAATTTAACAATGTATAATGGAAGGATCATATTCCAAATGCCTGCCATTCTGGTCTTCTGAATATGTACTTCTTGGTACGATATACCAGGGATTGCTATACTGCCCTTTTTAAAGGGTAGTAAATGAAAAATAAGACAAAAAATGTCACAAGACCATCGTGCTACAATGCTACTATGCTGTATATGGATGGATTTCTAAATATCTATGTAAATATATGTAAGTGTTCATTCCTTTTTTAATTTTTTTTTCTTCTTCAGATTCTGTATGGACTTAGAGTTTAATATCTCAATACTTGATAGAAAATACATGTTCCATGTTATGCCTGTGATGTCTGATATTTGGACTAGTAGTGTGGGTAAACTGAAGTGCATATGTTGCAGGGTAATAATAAACTTCTCTTCTGGAGGGTTAACAACCTAAGTTTGCAGATCAAAAATTGGAGAAAAAGAAAGGCTGCAAGGTCAGCCAACATTTTGGCCCTAGCCTTTCAAGCTCAGTGAAGACTCAGGACATAGGAGAATTTGTAATGTAACATCACATAACTCAGTAGTGCCCCAAATTTTCTGAGCAAGGAGATTATGGAGCCACAGAGGAATGTGATCAATGATGTATAGTGTGCCTAAGGAGAGTCACATGGAGAGAAAACTTTCTCTCAGGCTTCCACAGAGAGCAAATTGGTCAAGCAATGGCCATGACTCATCCACATGGCTGACACTGACAAGGGATCTATAAAGTGTGGTACAGGGTTATAGGATAAACCCTGAGGGTACCTGACTGACCTTGTCTGATACAAAAGTTACATTTTTTGTTATAAAGGTCTTGCTTTAACTTGGTCTTAACCATCCAGCAGCAAAGTATAAAAATGGAGATATATAAAGTAAAGACGTATTAATATAATGAACTGTGAATGGCTCAAGTCAACAACTTCTGTGGATAACCCGCTTCTATTGTGGACTGCTGATCTGTGTTAGATTTTTTTATTTAAAATAATATATATATATATATGTATATGTGTGTGTATATAATTAGCTATCCATGTTTTGAAAATCTGTAACATATGTATTATTGTGTGTTATCCTGTTTATGCCATTTTTTCTCTTTGTTTTTGCTTCTATTTTTTATTCTTCAAGTTAAAATACAAATAAATAAATTTTAAAAAAAGAAAAAATTAGAGTTTCTACAATTAAATAATAATGGCAGTATGTATACCAGAGCTTACGAGACACAAAGCATTGCTAAGAGGGAAAATTATAATAGTGAAACAGTAAGTCCTGATACATAACTTAATGGTGAAATAAACCAAACCCACATGTGTACACATCATATTGTCTTTCTCATGTGAGATGAGAAAGAGTAAATCAAATCCAAAATGTGCAATAGATATTATAATATGAGAAGACAGTCTTTGAAAGGAAAGAGAAACTGGGATGGGGAAAAGGAAGTGAAAATAAAAATTATATATACATGATAGGTAAGATAATTATGTTACTAATTTTTCTTAGCTCATTGAAAAGAAAGATTTATGCTACTAGTCTTTGGCTAATTAAATGTCTATATCTTGTACTCTGAGTAACTAAAGATAACAATACACTGTGTATTAATCATTGTTACCCTACTCTTCTCTTATTTTGAAATTTAAAAAAATTTTTTTCTGTTTAAAATAAAACAAAAGAATATTACCAGTCTGGAAGTGCACTTTAGCCAAAACTGTGCCAAGTGTACAAACACACAGGGCCACATAATGTATACCCAAGACTTTTCTTTTCCACTTAAACTTTTTAAAAAATTTAGGGCCGAGGATACAGCTCAATGGTACACGTGCTTGCCTGGCAAGTGCCACTGAGTTCAATCCCCAGTGCAAAAGAAAAAAGAAAAAAGTTTAGTAAGTTTGTAACTAATTATAATGTGTTTAAAATAGTATATTTCTGCTTTTCTACATAATCTTCTAACAAATGAAATAGTTTTCACTGGAATCACATTTATTGTCTGATTTAAAAGAAATAAAAGTTAACCTGTTGTCTAGTTTGTGTCCCTTAAGTAGAGCAGTATGATATTTTAAACATTCAATCTAGCTATTCACCTTCTGGGCATTTTCCCAAAAGAACTGAAAATATACCATAGTGATTTATGTGCACTCATGTTTGTAGCAGCACAATTTGTCATAGATAAGTCTTGAAAACAACCCAAATGCCCATCACCTGAGGAATGGATGAAAAGGATGTGGTATTTTTATACAATGGAACATTTCGCAGCTATAAAGAAAGACAAACTTGAGACCTTTATAGGTAAGTGGGTGCAACTAGAGGCTACACTCATAAGTGAAATACATCAGACCCACATGTATAAATGTCATATTGTCTCCCTAGTATAAGAACCTGAAAGAATAAATAATATCTGAAAGGTACAATAGATACAGTAAAACAGAAAGAAACTGAATTTAAGAAAAACAATAAAGATGAGAGAAAAGAGAAAAGATAGAATAAAAAGGACGGGGAAAATTATGGAAGTATATCTATAGGCTGGCTGAAATGATTATATGAATAATTTCCATCAGTTTTTTGAAAATGGCAGTTAATGTATAAATTTTTCACCTTGACTAACTCTGTATGCTAGTGTTTGATTTGCTTTCTGAGCAACTACATTGAGGACAGCAATGTGTAATACAAAAACCACAGTTGAATACCTCTCATTTTGGTCTTCTAAATGTGTACCATGTTCCGGTCAAATAGCTCAGCAGACTAAAGAGTCTGCTTAGGCAGGCGCAGAGACCAGGGTTTGACTCCCAGCATATCATGCTGGCCCTGCCCCCAGGGTGCTCTGAGATAGTGACTGAGACTGGGCATGGTGGCACAAGTGCTTAGGAGGCTGAAAACAGGAAGATCACTACAAGTCCTATCTGTGTAGTGAGACCCTGTACCAAAAAAAAAAATTTGTTCAATCTTGCATAACTGTATCTATTAATCTGAGCCACAGATTGGATGATAAAATAGATAATATAATAACCATCATTAACATGCTTGTTTCTTGTTGATAGTCTTATTTCACTTAAGAGTATAACAATAAGCGCTTCCTGGGCAAGCGCAAGGGCCCAAGTTCAATCCCCAGTTCCACAAAAAAAAAAAAAAAAAAAAAAGAGTATAGCCTCTAGTGTATCCACTTAGCTATAAAGTCCTCAAGTTTGTCTTTTTTATAGCTTAGTAATACTCCATTATATAAATATACCACATCCTTTTCATCCATTCTTCAAGTGATAGGCATTTGGTTGTTTCTAAGATTTGTTCATTCTTGTTTTGAAGATCTGTAACATATAGATTGTTATATGTTTCAGTCTCTGTTTCTATTATTTGTTTTTGCTTTTATTTTTCCGTTTTTTTTTTTCTTTTGGCAGAACCAGGAATTAGAACTCAGTACCTTGTACTTGCCAGGGAAGTGTTTATTTTACTTAGCCATGTCCCTGGCCTCTGCTTTTGTTTTTACGCTTCAAAATAAAATAAAATTAAAAGAAGAGGAACTATGTCTGATGTATTTCGTCTTGCATCACGGTCTCAGTGTGTACCCATTTTATGACAAATGACTCAGACGTACCCTGTATGGCAGAGCGGCTCTCCATCATGTGTAAATTCACCCATCTGTGACACAGGCTGCTTCTAAGGGTTAGCTGTGCGGGTTGTGCTGCTGCAATACAGCTTTCATCTCTCCTTTCTTTTTAAGTCTTGCACAGTATTGAAGCAGGTATTCCTGTAATGTGGTCCGATGCAGGGGATCTAGAGTGTGGTGAGAGCCAGGTTTGGATTTGCTAGGAATACTTCTTGGAAGGTTATTTATTTCATTTAGAGGCACAGGATGGTGGTTTTTGTTGCTGTGATATTCTCAACCATTGATCATCATTTTCTAGAGTTGTGCTTTATTCTTGATTATAGATGTTTAAAACCTAGCAGCTGTAATGGGGATCTGTTTTCCTATACAGTATCTAGGCACTTAAAGGTGGAAGTTAATTGCATTTTTTGTTTTTTCAGAAATGCTTGCACATTGACCCTGACAAAAGGCCGCTGTGTGCTGAGCTCCTTAACCACACTTTCTTCCGGATGGACAGGTTTGCTGATAGGTAAGGTGTTGGTGCTTGCCAGGCCAGGGGCCACGGTCCAGGGGCCGTGGGCAGAAGGGTGTGGCTCCTGCCACCCTCCCCTGGTGCTCATCCTGCAGGGTCACTGCCTTGCTGCGAGCTATCCCCTGTGAGGTGCTCCCACCACCCTCAGCAGCTGTCATAGCCTGGGGCCTTTCCTGCAATGGTGTCATGAAGCAGTCGCTTCTGCGTGCTTTGCCTGTCTCCTCCGGGGCCGTCTGCATCAGACCCTTGATTCCTAGGCTGCTACCTGCTGTGTGATGCCATCACCCAAAGGTGCCAGTCATACACATAAGCAAGCATGCGCCCCACGTCACTACTGCCACTGAGGACACCCAGGTGCCCCGGCCATGGGTGCTGGCACTGCTGAGTGGCTCTGGTGCTGCCTCGGTGCAGCTGACAAACAGAATAGTGTGAGGTCAGGACCTGCAACGCTGCTTTACAGTCACAAATTTCATTAGCATTTAGCTGACTAGGAAAGAGAGTCCCCCAGCCTAAGCTACAAAGTGAGCTTAAGGCCAGCCTGAACTGCATAGTGAGACCCTGTCTCAAAAAGACCAAAAAAAGAAAAAAAAAAATGGCTGGGCATGGTGGCACAGGCCTATAATCCCAGCACTAGGGAGGCTGAGGCAGGAGGATTGTTGTGAGTTTGAGACCAGCCTGAGCTACAAAGTGAGCTTAAGGCCAGCCTGAACTGCATAGTGAGAACCTGTCTCAAAAAGACAAAGAAAAGGAAAGAGAGTCCCTTTTTTTGGACATGGAGTCTTGCTCTGTAGTTCAGGCTACTTTTTTTTTGGCAGAACCAGGGACTGAGCTCAGGCGCTTGTGCCAGGTAGCTCTTAAACTCACTCTGTACTCTAGGGTAGCATGAACCTGCTCGTGCTCCTGAGTGGATAGTTGTAGTTTTGTGTTTGCTTTTACTTTCCATTACTTATGATTGTCTGTTTTAGTTTAAATATGTGAAGAAATTCTGGCCACACACAAATATGTATTTAGGATAAAGAAAGAGTATTTTAATAGCCTTTTAAGTAATTATGGGGGTATTCTTCATTCTATTTCTAGTTCTTTTTTTTTTTTTTTTTTTTTTTTTTTGAGACAGTGTCTCACTATGCAGTTCAGGCTGGCTTTAAGCTCACTTTGTAGCTTAGGCTGGTCTCGAACTCACAACAATCCTCCTGCCTCAGCCTCCAGAGTGCTGGGATTACAGGCCTGCGCCACCATGCCCAGCTTCTATTTCTAGTTCTGATGCTATATCAGAACTTGCCTAGTTACTCCATAAATATGTTGAAACTGTATCAGTGTACTTTTCTTTACCTGTTGCATTAAAACTCATTTTTTTTTTTTTTTTTTTTTTTTGGTGGAACCAGGTATTGAACTCAGGCCCTTGCCCTTGCCAGAGAAGTGATTATTCCACTGAGCCATTTCCCCGGCCCCTAAAACCTATTTCTGTCTTTTTTTTGAATGGTTATTTTACTCATATATACTTTATTAATGTCATTCATTAGTGATTTGGAAAATTTTGATTTGCCTAAATTGTGCAGGTATATTTCATTATATAATATTTAAATTTCACATTTCATCTCATCAGAAGGCTTTTGAACCACTGAAGTTTATTTTTTAATGTGCAGGGTCTCACTATGCAGCTTGTACTCGTAGTGATCCTCCTGTGTTCAGCCTCCCCAGCGCTGGGATTACCGGTGTGCGCCACCATGCCTGGTCTCGGGGCAGCTCAGTGTGCCTGGGGTGGGGCCAGAGCAACATGTGGTACCAGGGATCAAACCCCAGTCCTTGCGTTTGCCTAAGCAGGCACTTGGTCCGCTGAGCTAACTAATATTTTCTATACAACAGATGAGGAATTTTAAATTGGGGGAAGCCCTGAGCAAGCTGCTCACCTTTGATATTGTTGTAAGTGTAAGTCCCTGCTGATATGGCTTACACTTTGTGTCCCTGAAAGTTACAGAGCACCCACTTGTTTCTGCAGGATTTCTCATGGGGTGTAGGCTGTCCTTGAATTTGTTATGTAGCCCAACCTGGCCTCAAGTTCACTGTGATCCTCCTTCTCAACCTCCTGAGTGCTGGCATTATAGGTGTATGTTACTCTGTGTGATACAGCAGTCAGTTTTTTAAAAAAATTATCTTGAAAATCAGGGTTTTGAAAATACTTGTTGCCTACAATTTTGTTTTATTGTTATTTTTATATAGATTCTCCCAAGAACTACAGTTAAAAATAGAGAAAGATGCCAGGACTATTTCTTTGTCTAAAAAATCCCAGAACAGAAAGAAGGAAAAGGAAAAAGATGAATCCTTTGCTGAACAAAGAAGAACACTTGTGATACAGGTAAATGTTCATGTTTTAAATTTTAAACTGGGGAAGCCCTGAACAAGCTGCTCACCGTTAACATTGCTATAAGTGTATGTCCCTGCTGATGTGACTTATGTTCTGGGTGCCTGTCATGTGCCTGATGTGCAGTGGTGCTTGTTCAACGTGTTAGTGTAAAAGAACTCTGCTTCAAAGGGAGTCAGAAAATAGTTCATGCCAAGCTGATAGGAGGAGCTGGGGCCTGGTGATACAGGTTCAGGGTACCCTCAGCAACATTTCCTGCTGTAGAAGAGGTGACATGACTTTCTATAGCAGAGAAGGTCAGGAGTGGAGTATTTTGCTCGTTTGCAAATTACATTTGCAAAATGTAAAAAAAAAAAGTTACAGGGACATTACAAAGTCCCTGTAACTTTCAGGGACACAAAATGTAATTTGCAAACGAGCAAAATACTCCATAGCCACAGGTTGTGGGCTGCAGCCAAGTTAGGATTTCTTCTGTCACTGTTGGGAAGTAGAGGCTGAGGGCCGCTAAGCCAGTGATACAACACCAGGCTTGCCTTATGGTCAGGTACCAAGGTGGAGGCAAAGGGCCTACTGTGAACTGAGATACAGTCAGCTCTCAGCCTCTAGAGTGCATGGTGAGGAAGCCAGCCAGGGTCAGGCAGTCTGCAAGGTCTGTTATAGACGTGGCTCCTTCGGAGGACCTCAGTTGTATGCCCATCCAGAGAATGTCTGAACACGTGTGTACATGTACATTTGCACAGGGAAACATGTGCACCTGCACACTGGTCCACTTTCACTTAAGTGATGCGAGAAAAATTATGTTTAGGATTTTGTATACAAGTAAAGCATTTAAGAATTGACTGGGATCTGTTCTTGATAAGGGAGCCCACCACCATGAAGTGAACCAGAAGGGAAAGTGTTCTCAAGCTTATGTTCCTGACTCAGAGTATACAAGGACAAAAGTGCCGTTCTTGGTTGCTCCTTCGTTTTTCCACTGCACTTTACACACACACGTCCACACACATACACAAGTATATGTAAGTCACAGTTAGTGTGAATTGTGTGCCTGTTCTTTTTGTATTTTCAGAGTAACTGTCTGAATAAGAATCTGGATTTAATTTTAAGTTCATGGACAGAATAAAGATGCCAGGGAAGCAGGGAAATTCTGCTCTAGGTAAAAGTACTTTTAAAAGTACTTCATAGGAAAAGGTCATTTTCCATTTTTTTTTTATTTAGATCATTAACCTTAACATTTTTATTAATGGTCAGGATACCAATGCTGATATGAAAACTAAGGACTCCAAAGTGTTTAAAATGAAAGGGCCAAAAGCTGATGGAGAGAAAACTGAAAAGGGCTCTAGAGCTTCCAGTGCCAGCTGTCTTCGTAACAGTGGAACAAGCCTCATGCAGAGGGTGCCCTCAGGCCACCGTGCGGAGCGCAGCAGCCGAGCCACCAGGGTCCCCAGCGTGGCCATCCCCCCACTGGCACATGCTCCGTCTGCAGCAGCTGCTGGTGGTAACCCTGGAGCCCAGAGTTACAGGTGCGGATTTGTAAAACTAGGACAAATATGTAAGGCTATGTTTACAAATTATAAATGCCTGCAGATTCACCTACGGCACAGTTTCATGCTTTGGTCTGCAGCTCTTATTTTTTAGGTAGCAGTTTCAAGACTTTTTGACCTGCATGATGGAAATTACTAGGATTTAATTTTACTTATTTTTAATTATTTTTGTATTTTAGGGAAGAGTCTATAAGGTGTTCAGGGTCTCACTACTAGTTTGGACTCATAGTGATTCACCTGTTTACAGCTTCCAAAGAGCTGGGATTATAGGTGCATGCCACCAGGCCCAGTCTCAATTGCCTTCTCAGCACACCCTGGAGGTGGGGCCAGTATGGCAGGCCAGGGGATTGAAACCCTGGCGCCTGTGTCTGGGTGTCGTCAGGACTAAGGGAGAGCTGAGCTGGACTCTGCTGCTGCCTGGCATGTGCCTTTGGGGGCTTTGCAGAAGGGTTGAGTTGACTGGAGGAGAGGACACCAAGCAGGCTGGGTGAGTGCAAGGGAAGAAAGAGTGTGCCCCAGAGGTGTGCCTCGTGCTCTGAGGACAGGCTCTGGGTGCAGACGGTGCCGCATGCTGCTTGGTGATGTATGTGGGCTTGCGCTTGAAGGGGACAGTTATTGCTGCTTCTAACTAAAAGCATTTTTCATTACAGAGTGGATGAGAAAACTAAGAAGTATTGCATTCCATTTGTTAAGCCAAATAAACACTCACCATCAGGAATTTACACTATGAACATGCCCACGTCGGTAAGTGAAGTGCTCTCAGTAGCAGAGTGAGCTCAGGCCAGCTCTCCACGCTTGTGCCTATGCACTTGGCTAGTGAAGGGCTGAGTTTCATTGGGACACATAAAAATGAAAGATACTGTTGTGCCTGCCAAGTCATAATCTGAAATTCTGAAAGTTTAAATAAGTTTTGTAGGTCTAAACAATATTAGGACAATGTCATCTGTGTGTGTGTGTGTGTGTGTGTGTGTGTGTGTGTGTGTGTGTTGAACCCAGAACCTCTGCACTGCACTAAATCTCCAGTCTTTTTATTTTTTATTTTAAGACAGGGTCCTGCCAAGTTGCTCAGGCTGGGTCCAAACTTGCAGTCCTCCTGTCTCAGCCTCCCAAAGGGCAGAGATGACAGGCATGGGCCATTACAACTAGCTTTGGTGCCCTCTATTTCACTGTATTCAGCAGCGTAGTAGATTTTAACCTGACACTTGCTGATTGGTTCTCTGTTGAGAGTAAATGAGGAGATAAATTGCCTGAATGTCTTAATCATCTGTGTTGCGTTTAAGCCACTGAAACTAAAGGAAGTCATCTTCTCTTCCTGGAGCTCAGGGTCTAGTGAAGAGGTGGATTAGAAGCATCCTATCAGATTTTCGTGATAGTGGCACGTGTAGGGCTCTGAGGTGGCTGGGGAAGGAGCCTGGCAGTGCCAGCATAGCCCATGGAAAGCTGCTTTCTAAAGTGGCATCAGGTCATCACCATCCTGCTCAGTGCCTGTCTGTCACCCTGCATGGGGCAATGTCCCTCCTGCACCCCACTCCATCTGCTCTCTGTCTTGGTCTTCTGTTCCATCCACACGTGTTTCCCTGTTACTCCTGGAATATGACCAGCTTCCTATTTGCTCTAGAATGTTCTCCCCAGGTGACCCCCCCAAGTACACTTTGTCTCCTCTTCAGCTTTCATGAAGCCTGCTGTGCTGCCCATCTTTGTTAGTTGGAATTATTTTGTCTCCCACTGGCTCTGTCCCCCTCGCTGCTTAATTCTGCCCCACACGTGTGCTTGGCACCCTGCATAGGCTCCTTGCCCCACACTGCCTTTTTCCCTGAGACAGATGGGAGCTTCCAGCCCCAGGTGGGTGTCGCCTTTGTTTTCCTGCCTGCTTCTCTGTCATCTGAAGCAGTTCTCAGCACACTGAAGGAGCCACAGGGCGAGTGGAGCTGGGCACGCGCCAGACCTGGACTCAGCCCTGACCCCACGCAACGTGGAAATGAGCAAAGGAAGTACGACATGAGTTTCTCTTCTCTACCCTCATGATCTTCAGAGCTGAAAAATACCTTGTATCTCTCCTGACAACATTGTGTTTGATTTTCTTTCAGTTATTCTTCATTTAGGGTTTCTGTGCTCTTAGTGCTTTCCCTTTTGGTAATCCTGATGATCATGTGGGTATTTATGTTGAACAATCCTGGTCCATCTGAAAAATGATTTTGATTAGCAGAGCAGTTGTTTCAATGGCATTTTACCAGACTTGGTATCAGCCTACATGTAGTCATGGCATAATCAGTGCTGGCTAATCATTTTATCTCCATTTATGTTTATTCTTTAATAGCAGGACATAGTGGCCAGAGCGGAGGCCCCCTGGTTTTTCTGTAGTGAAGCCCATTGTAGACAGAGCTAAGACTTGGCCTTCTTCATAGCAGACCAGAGATCAACACACTTTCCCCAAGTGTGAATTAGTGCATAGTTAGAAACTTAGGATGCATTTCATCTGTCACTGTTGAAATAGTTTGGTACTTTGAACTGATTTTTATTTTTTGCATGTGTAGGTAGTCTTTGGAGCTAGCTTATTTTATAGTTGATTTGAGTCCAGTCTCAGCAGTTGTTCTATTAAAAGAATAAGCATGAACTTGCAAAAGGAGGAAAGTGAGCCACACTCCTCAGCACCCGTGAGACTGGTGGTGCCACACTCGCAGGACCCCAGGGCTCGGCACGCCCAGCACACGTGTGCTGGCTCCCGCTCATCAGTTATGCATGCGTATCCGTACGGGTGTGTGATTTCACTGTATGCCTCTTTTTTAGAAAATCACATCATCTGTGTATCGCTCACTTGGAAAACGTGGAGAATATAGTTTCTATATAGTTCTTAAATGAAAAAAGTATCAAATTTATAAAGTTGCAGAATTCAAGTGCTGCTGTTTATTCCTCACTTTATGATTTTTTTCTGACTTTATCAACTATGAAATGATTGAGATTTTTTTTTTTTTTTCCAGAACCAGAGATTGAACTAAGGCCCTTGCACTTGCTAGGCAAGCACTTATTCTACTGAGCTATCTCCCTGGCCCCAATGTCTTCTTTAGAAGCTCTTAGTACTTCCTTTTTTATTTTTTATTTTATTTTTCCATTTATTGAAGAACAGATAGCAATGAGAGTTTCAAATCAAATTAGTAGGACAGATTCAATAATTAATACATTGTATATTGTTTTCTTAGTGGTTATTTGTTGTACAAGGTGCAGACATGTTATTCTATTTGCAAACACTATTAGAGCAGATCCCTCTATTCATTGAATTAAGAGAATGTAGCTATATACCTATCTTCTTTTTTTTTCAAAGCTGATTTATAGGACAGTTTCAGTAATTAATACTTTTTACATGGTTATCTTCCTAGTGGTTATCCATAGTATAAGAAGCAGACAGGATATCCTGTCCAAACGCTATTAGTGCAAATCTTTCTTCTTATAGAATTATGCCAAAGTAGCTGCCTATTTATCCTAACTATTCTGTATATATAAATACAGAATGGTCCTTCCTTTGTATCCCCTTTTTTGTTTAGTCCTGTCAGAGATGTCATTCAATGATTATAGGTGCTTGAATTCAGCAAAACCATCCAACACAGTTCAGCAGTCCACAATAGTAGTGGGTTATCCATAGAAGTTGTTGGCTTGAGCCTTTTACAGCTCAGCATATTAATATGGCTTTACTTTATATACCTCGTTTTTATACTTTTCTGCTGGATGGTTAAGACCAAGATAAAGCAAGACCTATATAACAAGAAATGTAACTTTTCTATCTGACGAGGTTAGTCAAGTCCCCTCAGGGCTTTATCCTGTAACCCTGTACTACACTTTGTAGATCCCTTGTCAATGTCAGCCATGTGAATAAGTCACGGCCATTGCTTGACCAATTTGCTCTCTGTGGAAGCCTGAGAGAAAGTTTTCTCTCCATGTGACTGCAGCTATACGTCATCAATCACATTCTTCTGTGGCTCCATAGTCTCCTTGATCAGAAAATTTGGGGCACAACAGAGTTCCATGGGAGTACAGGTTCTCCTATGTCCTCAGTCTTCACTGACCTTGAACTTCTTTCATTATAGTTATCATTTCTTTTTTACTTCAGAAATTATTTCTGATCTGAGATTTCAGGTGTGTGATTTCCAATTTCTTCTATACTATTGTCTCCTGCATTTGTTTTGGGTGAGCTCGGGGCCTGAGAAAGCATTTTGCTCCTTCTCCTTGTCATTTTGTGTAACACTGTCTTCTGACCTTTGGTCTAGAGTTTTGGTAGCATTATTACCTTAGCACCAGGTCTAGATTTACCAAGTTCAAACTCATCAGATAGTTGTGGCTTGGGTCTGGCTGCTGTGCTCCTTTCTTCCTGTTATAGCCCTTGGAAGTGAACCCTCTGTGCCATTCTGGCAGGATGTTCTGCTCCTGGGTCAGCCGAGTGGCTCTTGCCTCTAGCCTCTCTGCAGGGAATTCTGCTGTGAACAATGAAATGATAATAAGAAAAATTAGGAAAATAATCAGAGTTGTGTTTTACTTAGTAATAATCTTGGGGAGTTGGTCTTGTTTGCTGACTCTGAGGACAAATGTAGGAAATGGCAGCAAGATCTTCCTGTGAAGAGCCGGGCGTGGTGGCGCATGCCTGTAATCCCAGCACTAGGGAGGCTGAGGCAGGAGGATTGTTGTGAGTTCGAGACCAGCCTGAGCTACAAAGTGAGCTTAAGGCCAGCCTCAATTGCACAGTGAGACCCTGTCTCAAAAAAGACAAAAAATAAATAAATAAATAAATAAATAAATAAAT
>PVKA01045334.1:0-15615 GCA_004027165.1 Ctenomys sociabilis
ACAATCATATATCCTTTTTTTCTTTTTCTAAATCTGGTTAGGGCTTCAAGCAGCAGGCTCTTACAGTGTCCACAGATCCAGAGCATCGCTTTGAACTGGCTCTTCAGCTTGGAGAGTTAAAAATTGCATACCAGTTAGCCGTGGAGGCAGAGGTAAGTACTAATCCATGATTCATGGCTTCACATAACTAATGGAAAGGTCAGTAGTACTTCTGTGTGCTTGTTGGAATATGGTTTCGTTTTTCACATGGAAAATGACTTTGGTGATCTTTTTTTTGAGCTTTTTCAAAGACATGTTATTAATCTTTGCATAAATTAAGCAATTTCAGATAGTGTTAGCACTGTGATTTTTGTAAAAAGTGTTGTCCCGTTGTAGGTGAGATTAAATTTGAAAGATTAAGTGATTTAAGATGACAAGTAGAACTGTCTAGAAAGTCTGAGCATAGACAAAACAGTAGTTTGCCAAAACCCTAAACTAGCAAGAAAGACACTGGTTTAAAGTACCCTGACATTTCTATAGTTTCATGACAATTTTCTACATTTATGTATTTTGTGTGCTCCCAACTGTATAAGCCCTGCATTTACTGGTAAATTAATTTCAGACACATGAAATAAATTTTAGCCATGTTAAGACCATTCAAGTGAAGAGCATTTTGATTTGAGAAGTTTCAAATGATATTAAAGATGTAATTTTCTTTTAGGAAAGTGGTATTAAATTTATACATTAAAATGATGACAATTTAATTACCTTGAAACTCATTTCTAAATAAAAAAAAATACAGTTTTTCATGCATCATACAGTTTTGTATACATGAATAATTTTCACTTCCTTAATATACAGTTTTACTCAACTGATAGATCCAGCTTAATAAGCACAACTATCTTCCATTTTGGAATAGTCATATTCACAAGAACAGAATAATGTTGAGTTTGGAGATGTGAATGTTTATTTCCAAAGATACTTGAACTTGGAAACTCTTTGTTCCAGTCAGAACAGAAGTGGAAACAACTTGCCGAGCTTGCCATCAGTAAATGTCAATTTGGCCTGGCCCAAGAGTGCCTACACCATGCCCAGGATTATGGGGGTCTGCTGCTTTTGGCCACTGCCTCTGGAAATGCTAGCATGGTGAACAAGCTGGCAGAAGGTGCAGAGAAAGACGGCAAAAATAATGTAGCCTTTATGAGCTACTTTTTACAGGGCAAGTAAGTGTTACTCCAAAGTCTGTAGACCTTAGTGAGCATGGTAATTAAAAGCACTATCTGTAGTGGGAGTGCTGGCACATGCCAATAATCCAGACACTCAGGAAGCTAAAGCAGATGAATCGAGTTTAAAGCCAGCCTAAACTGCATAGCAAGAAAGTCTCAAAAGACATTAACTTTTTGAAAGTAATGTGAGAAATGAACTGGGAAGAGCTGATATATTGCCAACAGGTGTGACAATAGTTAGAAGACAGTGCTATTTTGCTGGTACTCACCTTTAGCACAAAGTTGCTATAGGACATTTCATCTAAATGCGATGGAGAAACATTGAACTTCTTTCTCAGCAACCATCAGGTGATGGCTGAGGCATTGTATTACCTGGCAACAGGAGATGATTGAACTGCTTTAGTTGGTACCTGAAGGCCAGGTAAACATCCTGGCCTTTGAAATATGCTAATCCTGCCTTAATTCCTTCAAATCCCATTTAGGTTCTTTTTAAATTAAAAAGTTGGTGGAAAAAATTGTTCAGAATAAGTTTAGCAGTTTGAAAGTGGTTACAAGTCTTATCCCTCATACTCCTGAAATCCACTTATTTTTGTAAAACACCACATAAGTAAACAGCTCAGTAAAGATGAGACATACATGTGAGAGGCAGCTTGAGAAGGTTTGCCTTTGCAGTACTATAGTCATGTGTGACAGCCTTTATTTTTGTAACAGCACATCTCCTTTTCACCTTTAGGCTTGATGCTTGCTTAGAGCTCTTGATTAGAACAGGACGACTGCCAGAAGCTGCCTTTCTAGCCCGAACTTACTTACCCAGTCATGTTTCAAGGTATACCTTTAATTACAGGGGAAAGTGTTTCAAATGAAAACAACACACTTAACTTAACCTGTGTTTGGTTCCATGTGTTTACAATAGGGTAGTCAAACTGTGGAGAGAAAACCTCTCAAAAGTCAATCAGAAAGCAGCAGAATCCCTTGCTGACCCTACAGAGTATGAAAACCTTTTCCCTGGATTAAAAGAAGCCTTTGTTGTTGAAGAATGGGTGAAGGAAACACATGCTGATCTGTGGCCAGCCAAGCAGTACCCACTTGTTACGGTGTGTAGCCAAGAGGTTCCAAGCTTCATTCAATGTGACAACAGGGTGGAAAATGGTGTTTGTGACTTGACGTTATGAACTGCTACACTGGGATTTAGGCCAGGTTATTGATCAGTTTTAAAATATGTCATCATTTTCTATTCTTTGATAGCCAAATGAAGAGAGAAATGTTATGGAGGAGGCAAAAGGCTTTCGGCCCTCAAGATCTGTGGCTCAACAGGTCAGTAGGATGCCACATCTGGTAATTTGGTTGAGACTGTTGATTCTAAGTACTGCCTCCGACTTCCTAATCTTGATGTTCTTACTTTGGGGGGAAATTTAAATTTCTGGACAAATTCTTGTCTTCATATGTGTCTGTACCTGTGCTTCCAGGAACTGGATGGAAAGTCTGCTTCCCCTACGCCAGTTATTGTGGCTTCCCCAACAGCCAACAAAGAAGAAAAGGTAGGTCAGGCTTCATTCAGCAATCCCCCACTCCATGAACATATGCAGGCCTTGCTGGGCTGGTGCTTGGTTTAAGTGATGTAATCAGTGGGAGAGTAGGGGCAAATGTTAGCTCTCACTTTGGGTGGTGACCCAGGTAGCTTTCCTCTGACACAGTATTATGTAAGTTCATCACCCTTTTCCTTTTGTTTTCAGAGTTTACTTGAGCTAGAAGTAGATTTGGATAATTTGGAATTAGAAGATATTGACACAACAGATATCAATCTGGATGAAGACATGCTGGATGACTAAGTATAGTTCTATATGTACTTCACCAAACAGATTTATATAGATACTGACCGTTACCTTGTCAAAAATGCTTGGAAGTAGGAGAAATTCCTTAACTTTTATAAGTAAATGCTGTGGAGCAATGGGCACAGAATGGCCTTCTTAAGAGGAACTTACGTGTACATTTAAATTACTGTCTTCTTTATTAAAAGTCATGGGCTTTGATTGATTTTTCATGCTGATATACTGTATCATAAAATCTTTTTAAATCAGTGATACTTCAGCCTGTTTTGTGAATAATAAAAACAGACTTATAGTTTTAGAAGAGTGGGCAAAAACCTACATAAGAATCAGCCCACATTCTTTCCTTTGCATAACTAAATCTGCATTTTTCAGATATTATCTAGATGTCCATGCTATAATGATTTCAACCCTTCTCCATGTCCTCATAACATCTCTGTATAGCCTGACTGGGCTCATCCAGATTTTGTTTAGTAGTTAGCCATTTCTTTTTTGGGTGTGGAAGCTAGAGATAGGGTCTCATTTGTGTAAATACAGGCTGGCCTAGAACTCACAAGAGATCCTCCTGCTTCAGCCTCCTGAGTACCTAGGGCTGCAGGGGTATACCACCATGCCTGACAGGCAGAAGTTTTGTGATACCCATTTGTAAATTCAAGACCTAAAAGCTCTATTCTCCAGACCTCAGAAAACCAGGCTGCATCTACATTACAAATAAGTGATACCTATTTGATATCATCAGGCATTCAAACATACTGTTATCCCCTTGCAGCCTAGAAAAATGAGTGGGGTAACAAGTTTTCTTTGTATGAAGAATTTTCAAAGCAGTTTCTGATAGAAAACTATAAATCAGTACCTTTTATTTCTGTCATTTTTTAAATATTTACCTTAATACTAAGAAGGAGACAAGCAAGTTTTTATAAAATGAAATATAACTTCAAAATATTTTCAGGAAGCTGCAGAATGGCTAGTGAATGCTTCTTGATATGTTTGAAGTGTTAATTCTATATATGCACCCTTCTGTGCTTCTGTTTTTGCAAAGACCTGTTTAAAAGAAAAACGCTGTGAAGCAATAGGACACAATATTTGTAAAGTTCCTTAGCTTTAAGACATTAACATTTCTGTAGTAGGAAGTGGTCCCAAGATCTTCCTTCGTTCCCCTAATTATAAAGCAATAAATACAGAAAAAATCCCAGTTAAAGCAATATTAATTTTAAATATCAAATTAATTAGCTATTGTCTCTTTTGTTTTCAGAAAAATGTAAGACACTGACATTGTACTTCCTACTAGACCAAACTGAAAAGCATTACGTACAAGAGAGTGGAAAGTAGAAAATTAATTTTTCATTTAAAAGAATGCCCAAAAGCATTTTGCTTTTATATGGCTTATCCCAGAAAATCAGGATTGGTACTATAGTTTCTCTACTTAGGGTGGTCATTGGTCATTTTTATCTTTAGTAAGCTTTGTGAAATGCAAAAAAGTATTACTGCAATATAAGCCAGTTCAAAATTGTCTATTCTGAGCATTAGAAATTACACAATGACCTCTCCTATCTTAAAAATATTAATTCAGTATTTACAGAAAATCCATGTAAACCCATGGCTTGGAGCAGTGTGTAGTTCCCACAAGGTGACAGAAACAAGGCTTGGTACTCCACCACTACCCTCTCCTGCTCTTCACATCTACCTCCCATTCCCATGTTCTGTGACCACACTGGAGGAAAACAAAACTGCTCTTAGGGACAAGTTCATGTACTCCAAAGAACGAGGGGCCTGCTGCCCACACTGTCTGAACCTCTCGACTCCAGCAGCTATCACACCCACCACCTCTCACACTCCTTACCCACTCCATCATCCAGGATGAAGGAATATGGGGGCTATGATCACATTGCTGTTTTCAAGACCACATATGTTCCAAATTTACAAGTCTGTTTAATTTGCATTAAATAGGAGCCACTTTTGAATCTTTTAAACTTAATTCTAATAACACAAAACAGCCAATGAAAAAAGACCTTACCTTAATTAAATGTATTCCCTCAGCAGCTTGCTCTTTGGCCTCTTGTGCTGATGGACCATCTGGATGGAGCATGTGGTACAGCTGGACCAAGCTGGTAGCATCATCAGTTCTGAGAATGAAAGGACTTACTGTTATTGAGGGGCTTTCTCTACTGGCTTCACAGTCCTATGAAAGTACCAACTCCAAGATACGTTAATTTCAAACTTTCATCAGGCCAAGAGAGTGCGTGGGGAGGTGCCAGCTTTAGTTCCAGAAGAATTTCAGATAAACTGACTAGACCACACATCAAGTCTGTGAAGCAGGAATGGCAGGAGCCAATATAGGAAGTACCTAATTTATGAAAATGAACACACTCCCAATATGGCTGTATTTTTGGACACCATCACTTTTCACAGAGACAACCTTTCTCATATTAGCTCATTTTCAGGCCAGTTCTTCTTTTCAGCATGATATGACGTGATCCCACATAGAGGCCAGAGTTACAGCTTTATCCCGCAGAAGCAGGCCAGTGGCCATAAAGTTCTCAAAGTCACTTGTCTTTAGTGCTGTCTGCTCATTGATTTTCACAGAACCTCGATTAATAGAAATGCCTCTGGAAGACAGTCCCCACAAATCCAAGAAAAAACTCAGGTTACTTTTACAGGCACAGGGACAAAGTTAAAAAACTAGCATCCTAATAAAGCAAATTTGAACTAGGCCCATCAAATTAAAAGCAAGCCAAATTCTTCTAAATCAGCAGTGTAACTTTGGTGTCAGACCTAGCCTTGATGAAGCCAGAATGAGAATTCAATTCTGGTTTGTAGATTTTTAGAAATACACATTCTAGCAATAAAACTTCCTAGTCATCCCCAAACCCAACAGAGGTGAATGCATAAAAACACCCAAAAGGTTTTGAGACTGCTGTGTCTACTTTAGTAAGCTACTGACCTGTAGCTGGGGAAGAACAGATGAGGACACCCTAATTCAGGGTTTCCCCCTCACTGAGCTGTAAAGTAACAAAAATGTTCATTGCATATCTACTGTGTTATAATCTAACAAAGTCCAACAGATGTGGCAGCAAAATATATATTCAAATAAAATATAAAAGTAACTCTCTTTAGAGGTTAGGCATGTGACCCTATGAAAAACTAACATTGGCACACTTGAATCTGAAAGTTTAGACTGAATTCTCACTTGGTCTCTATTCAATAAGGATGGGCGCCCTCCACTGTTCAGATGGGGATCTGCAATTAGCTCATACAGCCAAAGGGCTTCACATGCCCAAGAAGTAATACTACAGCATCACATATTATTGTGCCTCAATAAAGAACTTTTAATTTTCAAAATTAAAATATTTCTATATTGCTTTTAATTTTTTAAATACTGTTTTAGTAAATTCAGAATGATTACAAATGAAAAAGCCAAAAATTCATTTATGAATTCATTTATGTCACTGTGTCTGCACAAAAGTTTAGAATCTTCATCACCAGTCCTACATAAAGAGGTGATGAGTACTTCTGCTTTCTGAGCTGAATCATAGCGTATGCTGAAGTGCACTGCTCTGGAAATCTCAGGAAGGCTGTTTCTAAAATTGATGCCCTTTCCAAATAATGATGTAGAGAAACTAGAACCTTCTGATTGCAAAACGCCTCGTCTTAATGTCTATCAAAAATATTACTGCTAAAAGTGCTTCTTTGATGAAGAAATACCAATGGCAAATATAAAGGGCCAGCCAGATAGCTCAGCAGATTAAAGCACCTGTTTAGGCAGACCCCAACTTGCCGTGCCAGCCTTGCCCCCAAGGCACACTGAGACCTTGATTGAGATTGCGTTTAGTGACACATGCCTATGATTCCAGCTCTTGGGTGGCTGAAAAACAGGAGGATCACTACAAGTCCAAGCTGTGTAGTGAGACCCTGTAGGCCCTGTACTAAATACATTTATTTATGGTACTAAAGATACCAGTGGCAGATATATATAAAAAATGGTTAACATCATTGGTTGAGAAACGCAAATTAAAACAACACAGATTCCATCTCACTACCAGAAAGAATGGCCATCAAGAAGTCAGCCAATAGCAAATGCTAGAGGGGCTGTGAGGAAAAGGAATCATCCTATTGATGGAAGGGGACTGGTATAACTACTGTGGAAATTACAGTGGCATTCCTCAAAACCTAGGATTCGAAATCCCATTCCACCCTTTTGGATATTTTCCAGAAACACTGAAAATACCATATCACAGTATATTTGCCTAAAGCTTGACAACAACCCACATGCCCATCAACTGAGGAACAGATTTTTAAAAGGTTTTTATACAATGGAGTATTAGCTATGAAGAAGATAAATAAACTCAAGCCTTTTATAAGTGAATAGCTGCAACTAAAGACCACAATCATAAGTGAAATAAATCAGACCATATAAATATTGTATTGTCTCCCTAGTATAAGAAACTGAAAGGATAAAATCCAAAAGTTACAAAAGATGTGAAAAGAAACTGCTCAAAAGGAATGAACAACTACAATGAGAGAAAAGGAAAAGGGAAAAAAGATACATAATTGATAGCAAAGATAATTGTACTACTAATTTCTATTGGTTTACTGAATGTCAAATGCTTAATTGTTTGATCAATCTTATATTCCTATATATGGTAATCTATACAACTACTCTGAAGATAACAGTATGTGGCTGGGGAGATAGCTCAGCAGTGTAAGTACCTTCCTGGCAAAAGCAAGGACCAGGTCCAATGCCTGGTACCTCATGCCTTGCTGGTCCCAGAACCCCAGGCATTGTGGACAGGCCTATAATTCCAGTGCTATGGGGGTTCTGAGACAAGAGGATTCCTGTGAGTCCAAGCTGCATAGCAAGACCCTGTACCAAATAAATAAATAAATTTTTTAAGAAAATAATATGCAATGTAACAACACTTGTTAATTTACTAACATTTGTTTTGAAATTCTGTATTTTTTTTTTTTGCAGAACCAGGCATTTAACTCTGGCCCTTGTGCCTGCCAGGGAAGCACTTATTCTACTGAGCCATCTCCCTGGCCTCCTGTATAATTTTTTTTTTTTTAACTTTTTATTTTCTTTTAAAAAAATAAAAATGCTAATAATTATCTAAAAAACATCATCAACAAAACTGCTCGATGAGTTGTCACTAACCTTCAATTTGTTTAAAAAAAATTCAGCTCCTTATATAAAGCACAAGATATGATTCACAGGTAGAAACTGGGAAACACACCAGCCTGATGCTCAAAGACAGGCATCTTTGTGTCAGGAAAATTAAAAAAAACTTTGAAGCCTTAAAGGGCTCTCAACACACAGAAGTATTTTTGTAGGTTAAATGATAGCTTTTACTGAAAAGCCCTAGAAACAGTTTAACCACAGAACAAGCATCCATCAACAGTTACGTTTACTTCTGCAGTTTCTATTTCATCCCCCTGGGACTACCTAGAAAATTCACTGCTCCCAGGAGCACTGATGAGGAGGCCCAGGATAAGTCATACTGATATTCTACTACGTAGATCCAAAGTTGCATTTCAAAGAATTTAGCTGTTACGGCTACTTATGCCCCAGTTTCATGTGATCAGGCAGACTTATGGAGGTGGCTGGATCAAGAGTGTGTAAAACAGGGATTAAGTGTGTGATGCTGGGATTAAGAGTGTGTGATTACTAAATCAGTCCACTGACTATGACTAGTTTGGCACAGATTTGGCATGGATGTCCACCCTGGGAATGGTGGTACCACCCAAAAGATGGGTAGCCTGGGTGGATAGGAAGGGACAGATAAGGGCCAGCTAAATAGCTCAGTGAATTGAAGCACCTGCTTAGGCAGACACTGGGGCTGGGGGTTCAATCCCTAGGCCTGCCTGCCATGCCGGCCCCGCCCCCGGGGGTGTGCTGAGAGAGAGACGCTGGGTGTGGTGGCACGCGTGCCCCTAATCCCAGCGCTTAGAAGGCTGTAAACAAGAGGATCACTACAAGTCTGATTTATGTAGTGAAACCTGTAGACCCAGTACTAGATACATTAGAAAAAAAGGACAGAGAGAAGGCAGGCCTGTTGCTGCTGCTGCTTCACTATTTCACTGTTTTGCTGCCTTCTGCCACAGTGAGCTATTTGTTCTCTGATACCCCCTTCTGCCCTGGAGCCAGCCAACTAGGAACTTCAATAAGCTTTCCTTTCTTTAACTAGGAGTCATGTATTGTCTCAGCAATGAGAAAAGTAAGACAATAGCCCTGTTTTTGAACATAAAAGCAAAGCCTGGGAAACTGATTATGCTAGGAGAAAACCAGACAAATTGGGTAAGTAAAAGCTTCAGTTTACCATAGGAAAAACACCATAGTTTAAATACAAATTTAGTGTAAGGGCAATAAGAACGATTCATAAGATTATACTTACAAGTCTCTCTGAATCTGGTCAATCAGCAAACCATCAATGTTTTTCTTATTTACAAAATACCAAACCATTCCACCAAAATGTCTGGTTGAACGTAAAATGTCATACTTTCCATGTTTGTCAATATCTTCATAAGTCTGGTGATGAATCTATCAAAATAAAATACAACTCATCAGAAACAGGAAAATACAAAGTGAACTGCATTCCTCTACTTACACTGACTAGGGTGCTGGCCAAGGAAAGCATAAGTGAAACCAATGTACTTATAGCTGCCCACACTATCATTTGTCACTTGGTAAGCTGCAGACCACTCCTGGTACACCCCAACTTAGGTAGGAAGGAGGGTTTATTTGAAAAGAAGCTGTTGAGATACCAGCAAGCCTATGCTTTCCCCACTGTGGAAGTGTGGCAAGCCTGAAGCAAGTCACGCTAAACTTCTGTAACCTTATCAAATATTTTTCAACAACCAAATGTGAATGCTGAGTTTGTGGTGTGTGTGTGAGGGAGAGAAAGTGAGAGAGAGAGAGAGAGAGAGAGAGAGAGAGGAGAGAGAGAGAGAGAGAGAGAGAGAGAGAGAAATTATCACAGCTCTTGGTCACTGGGGAAAAAAGCCACAGGTATTCCCTTTTCCCATCAACTACCCCATCCCATCAGTTCACACCTGCCATCAGACTGACATTTTTTTCAGTTCTTCTTCCACTCATTTTGCTACATAAGAACTATACTGAGGGCATCACTCTGCTCAAAAGGCTTTCAAAGATCTGCTGACTGAAATCCGGCTTCCTCAGCATGTATCAAGGTCTCCTGTGATGCTGCCCCATCCACCTTTCCAGCCTACTCTGAAATCCTTCCCTCCATACCCATTGTAGGTTCAAGCAAACCAGATGATGAGCCATGTCTCAAGCATACTTGCTAATTTTCTGCCTGCTGTTCTCTACCGTTCTACCTGACGTACTTCTTGTCACACAACTACCCCTGCCAGTGTTCTGTGCCCTTCCAGAGTATTTATAATTCTACAAAGCCTTTCCAGCCTTTCAGCACCTAACAGCACAGCCATAAAGTCATAATTATCTGCCTACTTACCTAGCACCCTTCCATACAATCACTACTGGACTACAGCTGTTGGCACAACACACCCTATCCCTAGTTCATGGCATTTCCTTACTACCCATGATAATACCTTTCACAGAAAAGGTGCTAGTGAATATGTAAGCACACTGAGCTATTTAAGGCCCACACACTGCACTTTGGCAAACTATAGTAAGTAACTTTATTCTCATATGGTAAATTAATAGGCTTTGCCATTGTTTGGGCCAGAGCCTACCACTTACTAGGAATGCAACTGTCAGCAAGCAAAATTCCCTCAGCCTTAAGCATTGTTGTGAGACTAAAATGTATCTGTGTCTGTATTCAATAAATTTTCAGGTATTTTCTTTCCCTTTCCCCTACATCAGAGGTGGCAAAATTATGGCATGCATGCCCCAACAGACTATTACAGAAAGCTTTACAAAGTTTGCCCTCACTGTCCTATATCAAATTGTATAACTCAGCACACGCTAAAAATCTTGTTCATAACTGTACTTTAACCTGTATTTTAGAAACTTTAAGACATGTTTACCTTGATGTACTCAGTAGAATCTGGCTCAAACTGGGCAACGCAAAGATTAAGGACATCAGCATGTCGGTCCCGGCTGTACATAGTCTTAAGATCACACAGCAGAAATGGAATTAGATTGAGAACAAAGTTGAGCACCTGTCCTAACACTGTGACAGGGTTGCCCAGCCATACATTGGGCATATATGCCCATCAAGAGACATACAGAAACAACATGGGCTTTACAATGGTTATCCCTGAATCCAAATCCCACCTAAGACAAGAAAATTCTCATCATGTAACCATTAGAAATATGTAGCTGTATTTACCAAGACAAAACACTAAGCAGCACCAGAGCCACATGGTTCAACAAATAAATCATCATCTGAGTCTAGAATATAAAACATAATTCATCTTACCTTAAGGTTTTCTTCCTTGAAAATTATTGGTGGCAAAACTCTACGACCTTCTTTGGGGAAATAAATCTGTATCACACGGTCCCGTTCTTCCCAAAAAGCTTTACGTAGTGTGCCACTTGGTTCTCTTACTACAATAAAACGCTCCTAAAGCAGAAAACATGTGAAGTCCATTACAGTGGTCCCCAAACTCAAGGCTTAAACATTTTGTACCAGGGACCAATTCTATGGAAGACAATTTTTCTATGCACTCAAGAGGTAGACATAGTTTAATTTTTTTATTTTCATGTATTTAGCACAGGGTCTACAGGGTCACACTATACAGATCAGACTTGTTGTGATCCTATTTCTACCTCTTAAGTGTGGGGATTGCAGGCATGTGCCACCACGCCCAGTCTCAATCACACCCTGGGGACAGGGCCAGCACAGCATCTGGTGCCAGGGAATCAAACCGTGGTCAATGGACACTTGCCTAAGCAGATGCTTTGGACCACTGAGCTATCTTGCCAGCCCACGTAGTTTTGGGATGAGTCAAGTGTACTACATTTATTGTACACTTTTTTTTCTTTAACTTCTATTATTATGAGATTCTTGTACAGAATGGCAACTTTATTCCTTCTCCACACATATAGTTCATAGCAGGACTCATGCTCCTGTGACAATCTAATGCTGCCACTGATCTGTTTGGAGGCAGAGCCTGGAAAGTACCAAATGTGATGGAGAATGGCTGTAAATAAAAGTAAAGTTTCTCTTACATGTTTCACATCCTTCTATGCAGCCTGATTCCTAAGAGGCTAAATATTCTGGCACCAGTGACCAGTTTTGTGGAAGACCTATACCAGCTGGTGGCTAGGGGTTGGGGATCCCTACTTATGACTACAACTTGCAATCTACAATATACAATACAACTGGGAAACAAAATGCAATCATATATATGGGAGTTTATAAGACTCAGCAAGGTTTAACACGTCATCACTACCATGTATCTGACCATCAGAAACCTAAAATCCAGTGAGCACCAACTATGGTATTACTATAGGTTCGGTATATAAATGGTTCAGCTAAAACTGATCTGAGATTCTGAATCCATTTCAGAAGACAGCTGTTTTGAGTTATTTCATTTCCCTATCCCACAGTACTCTTTTTACTCCTACTCTCTATTTGCAAGGCTCACATATAAAATTGGTACATTTTTGAAATACCAGTGTCTTTTAAAATTGTCAATCAATAGAAGATAAACAAGAGAATAAAAACACAGGAGAAGCTATAATGTTTAAAATTTATCTGACAAACACCTGTCACTCTTACTGAAACTTCTATACAGTGATAATCTACTAGAATGCCTGAGTTTCTTGGTACCATCAAGGAAGACACAGGATTAAACATGTTCTCAAAAAGCTTCAGCAAAGGAAATAGTACAACTTAGCTAACAAGAACTTCTTTCTGCTGCTACCTTGTAGATTTCTAGCCATGTGTGGTTTGGGAGGCAGATTTCTGTTTGTATATGTTCTAAGCACATCTGTCTCTCTGCAGTCAATCTGAAATACACTTGCGTCTGCAATCTATGGTATGGTCTGCACCTTTCATCCTCCTTATACTGTACCTTCCAGAAGGAACTCACACAATCACAGGAATCCCAGTTTGGCAGAATCAACTGAGCCAGGTCACTTCACCCCTCAGACCTATCTCCACATCAAGTTCAAACACACATCATTGTCATCTAGACATATACTTACCCGGTGTGGTATGTTGTATGATATATCAGTAAACACAAATTTAGTCGTTTCTGTCCCTTCCAAAATCTTGTCTTCTGCTAACACATCATTTATTGGTGCTCGTTCTTCCAGAACTGGTGGCATTTTTAATCGTACTTTAGCTTCTTTAACTGCCTTTCTGGTAGCCTAACAAAATATTTTAAAGGAAAGTCACAAGATTATAGATGAAAAGGATCATGTGATTAAAAACACATTCATCAAAAATGATTTAAAGACTGAGAGGACAATCAGTTATAACCTTTAATCTGTGAGTCAGAAGCCACGTTTGTACTCATGAGCTCTAGCTTTTGCCTGTGGTATGGCTGAGAACACCAGCTACAGGTTTAATCATTATTAAAAGAACAACGGAGCACCTTCCTGTCAGTGCAAGGTCCTGAGTTCGACTCCTGGTGTGGTTAAAAAAAAAAATCAATGAAATGCTGTCATAGTACAAAATCTGCTTGAAATAAAGGATTGTACTTATTGGGTACTTCCTATGTACCAAATATTGTTCAAATATTCTGAATGAATATATTTAGTCACTCAATGCCCATATCAACCTTATGAGCTAGGTGCTACTATAATCTCCATTTCATGAAAGAGAAAACAGAAGCTCAAAGGTGTAAGAAAATTACTATGAAGTTGCAGCACTAGGATTTGAACACAGGCAACTTTTGAATTAGACTGTTAACATTTCACATATTCACCCATCAAAGAGTACTCCACAAAGCTCTCAATACCTATAGGTCCAAGAGGATACTGCTACCTAGAAAAGGAAGCTGTTCAATATGGTCTACTTTTAGCAGCTCATAGTGGTATCTCTCCAGGAAGCTAAAACAGGCAAGGAAAAGAAGGATGCTCACTTTGGGAACAGAAAGGACCATCTACTTGGACATTCAGTCCCGGTCCACACAGTTGTCTGCTCAGTTCTGGTCATGCTCCTAGGCCCTCTCTGCCTGCCTACTCTCATTTAATTTCTCAGTTCTGTGCCATTAGTCCACCACATGTGTGCCCATAGAAGAACACTAAAATTGTCTGCAGCAGCTTCTGGAAACCTTGTTTTAGCCCTAAAAGAAAGGCATACTACCCAACATTCCTGGCTTTACATACCTCTTCCAGCTGTGCCTGGGTCATTAGTTTATAGGTTGGTGGCTTCAGCTCTTGTATAGCTGGCTTAAAAATCTTCTCTAAGTTTAAGCCTGTCATCTTGATAAGGATGTTTTGGACTTCTTCATCCATAAATGTAGGTTTCTTGATCTTTGAGGTAGCAGACTCTGCTAAAACAGATTTTAGTAAATAAGATGCTAGCAAAATGACAAGCCACAAGACCTCTAAACGTAGGGGGCCAAGGATTTAGCTCAGTGGTACAGCACCTGCCCAGCAAGTGGGAGTCAGGAATTTGATTTAATTCCTCCCACATTTAATTAACCATAAATTAAAAAGGAAACTGTCAGTTAAAACCATAAGTACACTGTGTACTTCAAACTGCATAATGCTAATACCTGTAACATTCATTCTTTCTACTTTATTTTTAAATTTTAAATATGCTGAACAAACCAGTCATGGTGGCACATTTGTAACCTAGCACGCCGGAGGCTGAGGCAGAAGAACTGCCAGGAGTTCAAAGCCAGACTGAACTGCACAGCAAGGCCCTGTGTCAAAATAAATAAATAAAAATAAATAAAATGTGTGTGTCATATATATCTTAAACACTGAGTACAATGATGATACAATCTCTGCCAAAAAGACAATATACTATTGGAAGCAACAGAAAAACTAATGGAATAATAATAATCTCTATTTTTAAGGGTTTTTTTTTTTTTGTTTCTTTTTGGGGGGTTGGCTGGTTGGTTTTGCAGTGCAGGGTATGGAAACCCAGGGCCTACACATAGTAGGCAAGTGCTCTACTATTGAGCTATATCCTAAGCCCTCTTACTTGTCTAAGTCAAGATAACGCATGTTTTTAGGAATGTATATAATAACCTACAAAATAGGTTATCAATACCCTAATTTTATAAATGAGGATGCTATTGCTGACCCAAAGAGCCAGCTATTAAAGGACACAGCTAGGTTTAAGAAGGTTTGTCTGATTGATTCTAAAGCCCCCAATCTTATTTCAACTCTGCTTCAGGCAGTCTGCTTATTCCTTGTATTTTCTCTTTCCATTATGAAAAAATAGCCCCACCCCCTGGGGGGCACTGAGATGGCAATTGAGACTGGGCGTGGTGGTGCTTCCCTGTAATCCCAGCACTTGGGAGGCTGAAAACAGAAGAATCACTATGAGTCCAATCTACATTGTAAGACCTTGTACACCCTGTATACCCTACCCTAAATATATATATATATATATATATATATATATATATATATATATATATATAATGAAAGAATAATGAAAACACCACATGCATGTACACACACTTATTTCCAGTTA
>PVKA01045335.1:0-15610 GCA_004027165.1 Ctenomys sociabilis
CAACCTCCTGAGCCCTGGGATTGCAGGCAGGGGCCACCACCAGGCCTTGACTATAATTTTAAATTTTTTTGGACTTCCTTTATTTTTATTTTTATTTTTATTTTTTTTTTTTTTTGTCTTTTTGAGACAGGGTCTCACTGTGCAGTTCAGGCTGGCCCTAAGCTCACTTTGTAGCTCAGGCTGGTCTCGAACTCACAACAATCCTCCTGCCTCAGCCTCCCTAGTGCTGGGATTACAGGCCTGCGCCACCACGCCTGGCTAGGACTTCCTTTATACTATATGATCATGCCATCTGCAAGTAAAGAAAGCTCCGCATTTTCCCTTTCACATGTGGACATTTTATTCCTTTTTCTTGCCCTGCGGTACAAAGTCAGGTCAGAGCGGTAGCAGTGGCCGCATGACCACTTGTTCCTGAGTAAGGTAGAACTGAAACATGATGCCAGGCCTGGCAAGATAGCTCAGCGGTCTAAAGCGCCTGCTTCGGCAAGCTTAGGCAAGCTTAGGCAAGCTCTCAGGAACGGCGGTTCGATCCCCAGCACCACAGGCCGTGCCAGCCCCTCCTCCAGGGCGGGCTGAGCTGACCCCGCCCCCCCTGCAAAAAAAAAAAAAAAAAAAAAAAAAAAAAAAAAAAGAAACGTGATGCCTTCTGTAGGGTTTCGTAGATCCCATTACTCAGGTTAAAGCTACCATGCTTCCTAGTTTATTGGGATTTTATTTTGCAATCTTGAAAAGGATTTGAGTTTTGCCAAGAGATTCTTAAATTTCGTAAAATGAATGCACAGTTTTCTCCTTCTTTATATTAAGATGGTGAATTTTGTTGATTTATTTTCTAATGTGGAAAACTTTGTATTGGGGAGATAAATACTATATTGTCACACTCTCTTACCCTTTTTGCCAATTGTTGAACTCAACCTGCTAACTTACTATGGATTTGGAAATATCAGTGAGAACTTTGGATCTATAGTCCTTTTCTGTGGTATCTGTGGATTTTTTTTTACAAACAGGGTAATACTGGCCTCAAGGAAGGTTTTAAGCTGGAGATACAGCTCGGTGGCATGCACCTGGCTGGTGTGTACGAGCCCTGAGGTTTAGTCTTCAGCACTACAGAATCAAGAAAAAACCCAGTGTTTTATTTGCCTGCCTTTGGCACTCTTGGTTTCAATCATCAACACTGCAAATGAAAAACAATAATTACTAAAAGAGAAAATGTTCCTTTATTAAAAATAGAAAAGAAGGGGCTGGGGAGATGGCTCAGTGGAATAAGCGCTTCCTTGGCAAGAGCAAGGGCCTGAGTTCAATCCCTAGTTCCGCAAAAAAACAAAAAACAAAAAACCCCATAAAAACTCTACCACTGTCACCACCAAAAAACACTGAGAAGTATTCCTTCCTTTGTTTTTGAAGACATGAGAATAGAACTAATTTTATTGTTCTTGCTATAATTCAGCAGTGAAGTTATCTAGACCCAGGAGGTTTCTTTAGGAGGGGGTAATTAGAGGTAGAACCCAGGGGGTGCTTTACCGCAGAGCTATATCTTCAACAGTTCTTTAGTTTTTATTTTGAGACAGGTTTCCTTAAATTGCCTAGGCTGGTCTCAGATGTGTGACCCTTCCATCTCAGTCTTCCAAGAAACTGGAACGATAGGGATGTGCCTCTGTGGCTGGCCTCAGGCCTTGGAGTTTTTTTGTGAGAAAAATACTGAATTATAGACTCTAGTTTTTTCAATTGATATGATGCTGTTTACCATTTCTATGTCTTCTTGAGTAAGTTCTGGTTATTTGTGTTTTCAAAGAAAATTTCCCATTTCATGTATGTTTTCCAGAAATGTTGGCACAGTTGGGGATCTCAGAGATCATTTTTGAAGAATAATGCTTTTCGGAACATAGCAAAATATCTCACCTAGCAAAATTTGTGAACAGTGTTTACTATGCAGTCTATTTTTAACTCTCCTCAGTTTTCCCACAATGCATTTTACAAGCAAGACTCCCTCCAGGGTGATCAGAGTAAGAGCTTTCCCTTAACACAGAATCTCCATGGGAAAGTGAACTAAAGGAATGGTTGAGACCACCTGTTTCTGAATTAAGTTTATTTAAAATTTTAGATGACTGTAGACATAAATTTTCTCTGAGTTGCTCCCATAGAGTGAAAATAATGGTTTCTAGTTATTTTTGAAAATTTCAATGTTCCCCAAAATATTAGAACATTCTTTGATTAACCCTGAGCTCTCTTGGTGTCCATGGCCACACAGGACAATCACAAAAGAATTGATTTTGTCATTTCCATAAAGTTATCTTGAAGTTGTATAATTTTGTATGTTTGAATGAATAATAAGAGAATTTTCTCAGCCCACTAGGTGGCACTTAAAATCCAGGATAACTGAATTTGGCCCTGGCCTAATAGACAATCAAATCTGGGACAAGTCATTCAGGGGTTTATGATTGAAGACAAGGATAAAAATGTATGACCCTGAACAAGATGATGGGAACTCAACAATTATTGTGTTCCATTTTGTTGTCTTCAAATTGTTTAGATCACCAGATATGAGCATGCAAAATTGGCCAAAAAATGAAAAAGAAGAAAAAACAATTAAGCATTAACTGTTCCTGTCAATAGACCAGTAGAAATTAGCAGTACAATTCTGTATTGTTTCTAATTTCTAAAATTATTTTTTATTCTTTTTTAAAAAAGTATGACAGCAGAAAGCACTTTTTCAACAGCTATAGGATCACTGAATTTAGTATTTTAACTGGGAAAAATAGGCATAGTATCTTCCATTGACTCTTGGTCTGATACAAATGAAATGGATTAATAGCAAAATTTTGGCTAATATGAAAGTACATACTTTGTTGAATTATATAAATTTTATTGCATCCCCAAATTTACAACAACAATTTTAACTGCAGACATGATTTTCTTTCAATAAATGGGATTTTAAGACAACATTTAAAAATCTAAATACATTGATATTAGTAACTATTTTTCTGAACAACTGCAGTTACATAGGATCCTTCAGAAGTATGAACTTTTGTCATCTGGTGAGTGGTTATAAGTTGGTCTAGAGGTAATGCTGCTCTCTCTGAAGCATCTTATCCAAACGCAAGATGTGTCTGTAGTGTAGGTTTCAAAATTTGAAAAGTCATTTTATTTCAGTTACTTTCCATCACTGGGAAAAATGCCCAGCACAACGCTGGCCCCACCCCTGGACACGCCAAGCCAGCCACCGAGTCTGGGCCTGGTGGCGCGCACCTGTAATCCTGGTGCTGGAGGCTTGAAAACAGAAGGATCACCATGAGTCCGAGTTGTGCAGGGAGACCCTACATAAAATACAGACAAAACAAAGCAAGTAACTGACACTGACAATTTAAATGCGGAGAGGTTTATTTAGCTTACAGTTTCCATGGGTTCAGCCCAGACTGTCTCCTAGCAGAAGCTACACAGAGGAAAGACACAGCAGAGGAAATCTGCTCGCACCAGGGACACAGGAGACTAACAGGTCAGGAAGGGGCCAGGGCAAGGATTCACAAGCCAGGCCGTGGCCTGTGACTAAGCCTTGTATCTGAGCACATGAAACTTTGGGGATCCATATTCAATGTGAGCGACAATATTCTGTCCCTGTTCCCCTGAAGTCTCATATGTATCTCACTATGCAAAACTCATTTAGTTCATCTCTAGGAGTTGGCAAAATCTCAACAGTTCCAATACTGCAGAAAAGTCTAAGTTCAAAGTTTCCTTGAGACTTGAGTCAAACTCTTAGTTGTGAGCCTCTGAAAAAGTGAAAAGAAAAAGAAACGTTAAATACTTTCACATATAATAGTACAGGATCAGCACTTCATTCCAAAATGCAAGAATAGGGAAATAAGAAGGCGTCAGATCAAAACAGGACCCAAACCCAGCAGGGCAAACATTAAATCCTGCAGTTCTGGGTCCAGGACGTGGGGCAGGTTGCAGTGATACTGGAGCTGCAAAGGGCTCGGGCAGCTCTGCCCTTGCGGCCTTCTTGCTCGCATCCTGCACGGCCCCTCTCCTGTGCTGTACTTATCGCCCATGGCCTTCCTGTGCAGAGACCCACAGTTCCGGAAGGTTTACTTTGTGGGATCTTCATTACACCTTTGGCTTCACTCTGATGGCTTCCTGCGTTGCCCTCTCAGGGACATATTTGTTGGCCTGCTAGAACTTGTTTAAAAAATTGGGGAAGCCCTCATGACCCTAATATACCCTTGCATTTTTTTCATGCCTGAAAAATCAGCACCAGTTTCTTGAGTTGAAATCCTTGGACACTGGCTATGATGTGTGTGTGGGGGGTCCTTTTCTTGGTTGTGGTGAGCTGTGATTCTGTATGCATCACTTGCCTATCTGTATTTTAAATGATTTCCCCGAATCTGGAATGTTATTTGGCTTTCATTCTGTACAGGTTTTTTATGCCATTAAGGTAAATTAATATAGACAGTTGGTGTGGCTTCTTCTGCATGGATGGGCATATGTTTTATTAACAGGTCTTTTTTCAGTTGGAGGAGTAACTAGGCTTCATGCGTGCATGCCTTTGTGTTCAAAAGTTCTTCTTATAGTAAACCGAGGGGATGAGAATCACGAAGCTTACTTGATTCATTTCATATCTTACTCAGTTGTCAAATAAATTTCTTTGCAACAGCATATTAAAAAGATAAAGGCTGAAACATAACCAAGAGAGGTGAGATTGATGGGTGGTTTCTGTTTTCATTTTAATAAATGTAGATCTGATTTTTGTCTAGTATGAAACATTCAGCTTTCTCCCAGCTCTACACAAAGAACAACTAAAGAATCTTGCTTTGACTCACCCCGTCTTTTTCTTTTTTTTTTTGGTTAGGAATCAAACTCAGCACCTGGTGTGTACCAGGAAGCCACTTTACTCCTGAGCTGTACCCCAGCCCCTCCTCCCAGTGTTTGTACATGGAACTGCATGATACCGTGTCTGGACATGGCCTGCTCAGCACTGTGGCAAGGCAACCTCTGAAGTAAAATTCAGAGGATATTCTCAGAAACGAATCACTTAAAATCTGCTTGTAAGTAAGGTTTTAAAAGCAAATTTGCTACTATGGATTGCAATGGAAGATAGAGTAACAAGTGTTGATAGTTGATTTTAACAATGTAAGCCAGTTATACTGTTAGTGTCCCTTTGTTTATCAAAAAGGAAGGTTTGTGCTAATAAGATTGGAGAATTTTTTTTTTTAAGATTGGAGAAATTTTTATGCCCATGTCTTGTACCCTGAGCAACCACTTTAAAGAGAACATTATGTAATGTGTTAACTATTGTTATTGTCCTATTATTTTGTTATGAAATTTTATTCTATCTTTTTTCTATAAAAGAAAGAATGAAAAAAAATCAAGCAACATTTCATTATCCTTCCCAACCAACCTAAGAGGAACTCTTGCTTAGCCACAAAGAGATTTGAAAATGAGATTGTGCCCTCCTCATACCTAATGAAGATTGCACAAAAACTTCCTGACACGCAGGAATTGGCAGAGAGGAACAAAGAGACTTAGGAGTGAATTGAAGCATGAAATCAATTTTACTTCCAGAAATAAAAGAAAAAAATCAATTCTAGGATGTATGAATGTCATCTGTAGGAAATTAGAAATACCGGCTGCTGACTGAGTTATGAGTAGAATATAAAGTGGTTTATGGAAGAGAATGTCCAGCTAAGAGCCGACAATAAATAGGCTCTGTGCATAAAGCAGCATCTTGTGTTGGAATATTCTGTCCAAAAGTCATTTGACCTGTAGAAGGCAGCTGGAGAGGCAGTTTAGCACAGCAGCGAAGTGCTATATTTTTAGCTATTTGCTGGACTGTGTTGACCCAAGCTAATTCTTCCCTGGTTGTGTGACACTGGACACATCATCAACTCCCTAAATTGTCATTTTTCCAATTTGAATAATGCTTCAAATGACTTTTAACTCACCACCCTCCTGCCTCAGCCTCCCAAGCACTGCGATTATAGCCATGGACCATCGTGCTTGGCGTTCATGGCTTTCACAGTATTCATGCATTTGCCACCTGGGAGGCACAGTAAGCGGTTATGAGTGAGTAGTGGACAGACCATGGAGGCCCATGGTGGAGGCTGCGGCCCCTTCTCACGCCTCATTTGACATGGCAGCGCTGCTCGGCCCTCTCCCCGCCCTGCTGAGCCTAGCTCACTGGCTGCCCAGAGCACTCCAGGCATCTCTTTTGCTCTTGGCTCACTGAGAAGATCTCTGTGTCCTTTTTGGTTCCAGGCTCTAATACTGGGGAGCCTGGGGGCTCAGGGGCTGGCTTCCTCTCTATAGTCAAAGCCTTGACAGTGCCACCCAGTCTCATGACCCAAGATCTTTCCTTTTCATCACGTTGTTCCCCTTCGGTGCCCATTAAGTATATTAAAGTGAAAATCTCCTAAGGCAAGATTCTTGTCCTCCCTTAAATAAAAAGACCAACCTGGATTTTCTCTGGTCAAGCCCATCTCAGTCAGTGGCAACTCTAGGTTTTCAGGGATTCAATCAAAGCTGGTGTTGCCTTGAATCCCTCTTTTCTCTTTAAATGGCAAGTGACACCATCTTTAGTAGATACAGGGAGCACGATCACTGCTTACCGTCCTCCAGCTAGGCGTCGTCTACACTTCACTAACTTAGATTTTGAAGTTCCTGTGCAACAGGTCCCCTTCTTCTCTGCTTTCCATCTCTTTCAGCCTGTTTTGCACACAGAAGCCACGGAGACCCCTTAAAACCATAACAGAAAGAGTCACTCACTGAGTGCCCTCTCATGGGCTCCCTGCATCTTACTCAGAAACTTAATTTCTATCTGTGACCTCTAAGTGAGTCTCTAGTGATCTGAGTCAGAAGCTTACTGTCCTCAGGGAGCAAAGAAAGAACAGAGCCTGAGGAAACTGGCCCCTGTAGTTCCCACAAACTAGAGGCGAGGTGACAGCTTCCTGGAGGCAGGGCCTATCTCTTCTTTGTTCCTTTAATTGGGAAGTTACCAACAAGTGACATGTAAACTTACAGTCTGGTGAATGCGGGAAGGGGTGTAAACAGTTTTGGGGCTTTCACCAAATTAGTTATGCACATTCCTTAGCTGGTTTATAACCCTCAGTTTCGGTGGGTAGGGGCTCACTTTGAGACTAAACTCAAGACCTTTGGGTCTGTAACAATCCAGTCTTCCTGTCATCTCTTTCAGCTCCCACTGATAGCAAATGACAAGTCTTCCCGACCCCACCACCTCTCTAACACTTTCTCCTCCTCCTCTCTTCTCATGACTTCACTTGATTCACTTGGTCTTCTGGCTGTGCCCTGAACACAAGGCCTTCACTGTGCTCTTCTCGCTGCCTTGGATTCTTTCTCCAAGAAAACATTCAAATCTTGGTTGAAGTGTCCTGGCATCAGTGAGAGCTTTCTCAGATATCTTGCTCAAGTTGGGCCCTCCCCTGCTTTGCTCTCGACATTCCTTACTTGTCTTCCTTCCGTGCCTTATTTTGCTGTAGAGACCTTATTATAACCGTATGTCTGTTTCTTACTCTTGAATCTATGTACCATGAATCTATGTCTATTTTGAGCACCTAGAAAGGGTTTCTGGAACACATTGGGCTTTTGAAGGTTATTTATGAGTCAAACTAATACCTTGCACAAGTAATGAAGGGATACTACAATGAAAAATGCACTGCAAAAAGGAGGTTAATTCATGGGTTCCTGGAAGCTCAGATGGGAATATATACTGGGTTAGTCAGCTTCTATCACTATGAAATATTCAACATAGTCAGTTTATAAAGAGAAAAGGTATGTTGTGCCTCACAGTTGGAGCCTTCAGTCTGTAATCAGGAAGGTCCATTGCTTTTGGTCATCTAGTGAGGGTGCAAGGAGTGCATGGTGGGGAAATACTGCTTGTGTCCGGGCTCAGGGAGCAGAAAAACATCAAAATGAAGGAAGGGTGGAAGGAAGGAAGGAGGTGGTATCCCATAGTCCTCTTTGTGGGTTTGGCACAAAAGGTTCCACCATTTTCCAGTAGTGTCACCCTGAGGACAAAACTTTTATCATAGGGTTTTGGGGGCACCCATCCAAATCATAGTGTAGACCATGTCTGACCTTTGTGCAAAGAAGAACAGAAGTAAGACAAAAATGGAAGCTTGTGCTTTTAGAAGGCACTTTATGAGATCCCAGCCCTAGAATCACTGCCTCAAGAATTGCTAGGGTGATGCATAAGGTCTGGTGGAAACCCAAGCCTTTTTGGAGTCTGAAGTTACTGCGTCTCTGGTATCTGTGCAGGCTTGAACTCTAGCAGAAAATCCAGCCTGGTCTGGAAGGACCTGGTACTATGTCAAGGACAAAACACTGTAATTACCTCCATTTCAGGGCTGGTGAGATAGCTCAGCGGACTCAGTGCCTGCTTAGGTATTGAGCGCCAGCGCCACAGGCCATGCCAGCCACTCCCAACACCTTCCCCCCCAGCACTAAGCTGGCCACCACAATTACGCATGCCTGTAACCCCAGTGCTGGAGAGGCTGAAAACAGGAGTATCACTATGAGTCCAAGCTGCGTAGTGAGACCCTGCACCAAATGCATTAAAAAAAAATGGTACACTTCAACCAAGAATTAGAACACAATAACTTAGAATTTCATACTCCAAACTGTGAGTTGTCCTCAGGAACTCTCAAAAATTACTGAAGGATACTTTGAGCAGTGGCCATAACGTAGCTCTCCTCGGGTTGGTTCACGAGTCAGTGACGTCGAGTAGCAAAATGTTCCTCAGTCATCCCTCATCTGCTTGTGGACAATCAGATTATCTTGTTATCTTTATACTTTTAAAGCTGCCCCACAGGGATGGAAGTTCTGTAAGCAGTTCTCTATCTCTATCATGGGACACAGTGTTAATATTTTTCAGGGAGGTCAGCCTTTGTCTTCAGATAGGGCTGCCAGCAGCTACCAGTTGGATGTGGTTGCCTGAGGGGAGAAAGCCTATTTCTTATCCTTACCTTCAAAAGCCTGACTGCACCTCCTTCCCTTCCTGCAGTGAATCAGGGGTACCTAGGCATCTGGAATGTGGCATGGTCTCTGTGTCCAGAACAAATGTGGAGCAGGGATAGACGGCCTTCAAGAAGCCCTTGAGTGAGAGCAAAACACTGAATAACATGGCATGTTTCCCTATGGTTAATGGGCAAACTAATCATTGAGCAGGTATTTTCAAGGGTCTTTCTATACCCTTAAAATGGTAATGGACTGGTGAAAAGACCAAGTTTTTCTTTTCAAAGATCTTACATTCTAGTGAGATGAGGCAAATGAACATTAAAAAGAACAACAAGAAACAATTTTAATGCTACGTGGAGAATTAACTCCTACACCTTTCCCAATTGTGCCCTTTTTCTTTCCTAGGCCTACTACCTGGTTTCTGAATTGAAACCCATGTCTGTAGTTGAAACTGTGGGCACCTGAACATTGCATTCGTGTTGTTCTGTGACTCTTTTTCTACTTTTTTGTTTTTACTTCGTTCTAAATATATAATTTAGATTTTGAGAGGTTAGGTAAATTTCCCAGGTCTGGGCTCTTTGCTTTGGATTACCAGAGATTAATTGTTCACAGTCGACAATAAGATGAGATGGAAAGCAGGGAAGGATCGAGAGAACTGGGAATTTGAGTTACCATACTTGCTTTGCCATGTAACAGCTTTGTGTCCTTAGGTGCACTGTCACTACTCTCTAGAAGGTTGCCACTTCATTGATTGATTGATTTATGTTTTGGGTGAGGGTTGAATGATGTGAGGTGTATGTGCTGAGGCAGAAGGCTCTTGTGAGCCAGAGTCTTCTATCCATTCCAAGAGAGTGCTCTTTTCTCTGAATTCTTTCTGGGTCTCCATCCACGTGCCCTTCTGGAGGACTTGGCAGTTGCTTTCACCAAATTCCAGGGCATTGTTGGGCCATGATGACGAGTAGGTCGATCTTAGTATCTTAAAAAAATCACCCTTCCCAGCCCTGGCTCCTTCACTGCCCTTGTCTCTTTCTCCTTACCCAGAGGCTAGTTGGTCCCGAGCTTTTTCCCTGTATGGGGAATGCCGGTAATGCTTTTATTCCTCTTGAATTCTTTTCTTGTTTTCGGCTCTCGCCCATATTAAGCCATGTGTACTTGCCACGTCATGCTCTCTGCACCTGAGACCTGAAGCAGTGGCCTGACTTTACCTTGGATGGAAGCCTCCAGAACCATGACCCAAATAACTTTTTTCTCTTTATAAGTTAATTGCTTCAAATATTTCATTACTGTAACATGAATCTGACTAGTAATGTGGCATGGAGGGAAAACAACTTGAAAAAGAAAAAGAGTAATTATATAATGTAGAGAGGAGCAAGCAAGAACCTGAGCTACTCACTAAAGCTGCCCAGATACCAACACTTGGAGAGGCTACACTCCCTGCACCCATGGACTTCAGAGTCTTCATAGGATCAGCACACGAGGAGATGAGATTCCGCGAGCCTGGCCAGTGTGTGCTGTGCGCCATCCAAGGTTACAGAGTACTCCAGCCAGTACCCGAGGGGCACAAGGCTCTGGTTCCTGATAAATATGGTCAGCCCCATAGAATATTCATCTCTGGCCTAACCCCCTAACCTAACCACGTGTTGTTGTCAGACTTTAATCACCATTACTAGGCACATACGGTCTTTGCAAATTCTTACATTCATCCAGATTCAGTCACAAAAAGATAGCTGGGTTAGGTGAACCCTAATTACTACAAATTCAAGATGTTGGTATTCAGACGTTACAAAAACAAGGTAAAACAAGCATGTTGTAGGAAATATCTTAATTAACTATTTCCATTGGAGTGTTTGTTAGTGATCCCTCAGTATTTTTCAATAATTTATTCAATAATTATATATTGATCACATCAAGAGTTGTATGCAGTTAGCTAAGAGTTCAGTGTTGAACAAGACAGCTGGTAAGGGGCTACCAAGGAAGGACCATTTTGTATTTGTATATACAGAATAGTTAGGATAGATATGCAGCTACTTTTGCTTCATTCTAAGAGAAGAAAAATTGGTAGTAATAGTGTTTGGACAGGATAACCTGTCTGCTTCTTGTACTATGGATAACCACTAGGAAGATAACAATGTAAAATGCATTAATTATCAAAACTGTCCTATTAAAAAATATCATGGACAGATTAAAAAAAAAGAGCAAGACAACTGGGGCTCGCTGACTGTTGTAAATAGCAAAGGACTGTGATGTGGAATCATCACTACGAAATACGTACGTGACAGAGCGGGGGACCACCGCGGGGCCACGCGGCTCCATCCAGATGGCAGAGGGAGATTCTCCCACGTGTGGCATGTGGGATTTGGTTTGGAGAGAAAATGAGGAGTCACATAGATAGGGTGCACTGCAAGTAATGTCACTTGTGAGAAGGGTGTAACTGTGAAGTGAAACAGGTGACAGAAATGCCAAATCAGGCAGGAGCACTCACAACTGTTCTGACACAAATGCAAATGATTCCATAAGAAGCCCCATAAAAACAGAGCAGGGACTAATTCACAATCACTTGAATACTATGCTAAAGGGATTTTATCTTGTAAAAGATTTCAGTTGTAGAATTGTGCTGTACAATTTGGGCAAGGCTAGACGGGAAGTTTTCATATAATATAGATTTATCTACCCCAAGCCAAAAGCAATTGTACTTCGAAATAATTACCTGGAAGTTTCATAAAGTTTAAACGTTATTACTGGATGTGCTATGTGTCTACTTTGACTGACAATATGATCTATCTTGCAATCTGGGTTACTTTTGTGATTCAGAAGCAGTTAGGAACAAGCCACAACTGGTCCATCCAAACCAGGGCCCGCAACCAAGCAACTCGACCGACCCACACGGCTGACAGCCAGGTGGAGAAATCACAGTTGCTGCTGTCCGGGGTTCACATCCTGAGGGAAGAGGCGTAGGCAGGTCAGGGTGGAACACTCTGTGATTGTGAATTTTTTTGTGCAGGAATGTAGGTAGGTGTGAAATTGCACTTACTGCGTGTCCATGTGAGATAAAGTCGGAGCTGGAAGTGCTGGTGGCACTCAGAACCCCAGCTCCATTTGCAAGACTGTGGGACAGAGACCAGTGGACAAAGGAGGCCTCCCACCTCTGTCCCTTGGAGAATTGGTAACCATGAAGCTGTTTCTGGTTCTCGTTGTTCTGCTGGCTCAGGTACTCACAGGTAACTGTCCACATGTGCCATAAAGAAGTAGGTGATAACACTGCTTGTTTGAGTGGGGAAAGGAGCTTTGGAGTTGTTGACTGACCATCAAAGTGCCTGTTGTCTTGAGTCTGTCTCAGAAGAGAGGGGCCAGGGATGTCAGAGGTGGGGTGTGTTCTTGAGTCCTCCCCAAAGGTGGCAATGAGCCTGTTGTCTAGAATTATCTTTTTGATACCAAACACAGTTTTCACCCAAGAACCCCCTTCCACTCAAGTTTATCATCAATGTGTAGCACAATAGCAAAAGGGATGGCATGCAGTTTGAAGTTAGGTCTACTTAGGTTAAAATATATCTTAATCATCGTGAGTGACTTACTCCCTTTGAGCCTCCAATTTCACCTCTGCCCAGTGTAATGGCTCTATTTAAAGTGAGGATTAGAAAGCTGAGAAATGTGTAACACCAAGTTCATACTGGGAGTCCTCAAGTGAAAGATGCCTTTTCCTATCACGCGTCACATATTGTGACATCTAGACAAGGGAGTATGTGTATCTTTCTCCATCTTTGATCTGTATTTTTTGTAGAGGTGAAAATTAGAATTGGGAACAAGAGTGTTTAGAACCCAAGTGCATTACTGCAAATAGGTGACAGTTTGGATCTCAAGGGGGAAGGAGTCCAAGAAGAACTGAGTCTGGTTGTTGAGGAAACAGTTATCTGCAATTAAGAGGCATGTGATAGGTAAGTGAGAGGAGAAGCCAAGTGGCTCAGGTACTCACAGGTAACTGTCCTGCAGGCCGGACAGGCGAAGGAGTTTGCAACAGCACTGATTGCTAAGACCAGAGAGATCTTGGCAAGGAAATACCTGATGTTCATATCAGTGAGTGTAAAGCCTAATCATATGGTTATTTAAAAAGTCTGTGTGCAAATTTTGAAGGCGATTTGGCTGAATTGTGCTGAGGGTGACAAATTAGTGCCCTCTGGTGACACAGAACTGGGGCATTGCTGACTTTGGAGCATGGAGCAAAGATTTCCCAGCCCCTTGGGGTGTTACACAGCCCCATAGCCAGGAAGTGAGCTCTCTCTCTTTTGTCACACGTGTCCTACTGTTCCCAGAGCCGACTGGACCCTGGTGTGGGGCCTGGAGTGTCACATGTCCTCCATTTGGGATGCCTTTCAAGGAGGGGCCCTGACCTTTTTCCCTGGGGCCTAAGCTTCAATTTGGGACAGCAGGAGGCCATAGCCTACTGGGAACCACAGCCCTATTTTATTTCTCCTTGGAAATTAACCTCGCTCTCATGGTTTTCCTATACACAGCTGGGGCAAAACCCCCAAGATGCTTTAACAATGTGGCAGGCTACTGCAGGAAGAAATGCAAAATAGGGGAGATTTCAGAAGTGGGATGTCTCCATGGAAAACTGTGCTGTGTCAATGAAGAGGAAAACAAAAAGCATCACAAACTCCGTCAGCCACCTCTACAGCCTAAGCAGAAGCCCGAGGCGGTGTCTGACTATATTGTTTACCCCACCATCACGCTTGTGTCAGTCCTGTGAAGCAAGCACGCGGTCTCTGCTGTCAGTCAGAAGTGGATAAGCCCAGGAGGCAGCAGCCAAGGACGCGCCTGCTTCCTCTCCTGAGCCTGAGTCCTCACATAATAAAGCCCTGTGCCTCTGCCTGCACGTATTTATTGTCATATTAATTTGTCTGAATACCTCCGACGTGAACGAATGAATAACTGCCAAGTTCAAGGTGCTACACTAGTGGGATGGGATGGAGGAACTGAGTGAACACGAATGCCGCCTTTCCGTGTGCTATGAAAGACAACACTTCATGGAGTCTCAAGTATTTCTTTTTTGGGAAAAATTTAAATATGTTATGCCTAACAATTCTCTCCCTCCCCCCTCTCCAAATAAAAAGGGTTTCACTAACAACCAATGATTAATTAAAGGGAGGAAGATATTTGGATGTTTTAATAACACTTATTGGGGCAGCTCTGGTGGGTGGTGAGGACAGCTAGTGATAATTCCAATACAGTATTTAAAATTCATTTAGTGCATCTGGCCCAAATCCGTTTTCAGCAGCGACTCGAACATTTAGTTGATACAATCTTTAGACAAATGCTACAGTTAGGATGTTTAAAAACGTGGTACATTCTGTGTTTATTCACTGGCGCGGATTTGAATACCTCGCAAATGAGGGAGTGCATGGAAGAAGTGCTTCGCGAGCTAGACAGAATCGTAGTGGGTGACAGTGGCAGGAAATGCTCCCCAGATAGCAAGTCAGAAACTCCGGTGGCCGCTGTTGGGTTTCAAACGCTGGCTGTCAACAGCTTCTGCTCTCAGGGGATGGAGAGACCGGAACCTTGTCCGCCTCGAGGAGCTCACCACCTTGTTTTACTGAGAGGTGGACAGAGGGGCAAGTACCTAGATGGAGATGGTAGAGTTTCAAAGGCACACAGGGCCCTCCTTTCAGCAGCTACTGCTTTTGAGAACTCCGGAGACGTATAGCAATGCTGGGCTTCATTGCAGGTTTTAGGGCGTTTTGTTGGGATTTGAGCACTGCAGAGACTAATGTGTGACCATTTTCAACTGACTCCTGAGCATCTCGCGTTTACACGAGAAACTTCCATAGCAACACCCTCTTTTTTCTGTGTTTGACCACAGTGTCCTCAGGGATATTTTGATGGGTGCCCATTTTGTCATTCTGACACAAAGTAGGTTTAGTCCACTGTTTTTAAAGTATGTGCCCACGTTAGTCCTCCTACAAGATAGATACAAGATTCCATTTTGGCTGAGTTAGTGTCGGAAATATCTGTAACAAAACAGATACTTAAGCCTCAAATTCTACCTTGACACGGTGGATGTGGTTTCGCTTCCACGCTTGCAGGAGAAGTGAGCATGGGCTGTGGCTGAAGCAGACGAGGTCCTGGGAACAGCCAGGCCCGGGCGAGCCACGAGACCACAAAGGGTGTCACGTGACACAACCTGCCACGGGAGTAAAGGCCGTGGTCAAGCGTGGCCTCTCACGGCATCCCGGCTTTCCCTACCTTGTCTGCATTTCTTCACGTTTTTGCTGGCCTTCGTGGTCCTCACCACCCTGGGAAGTCTGAGAGCCACGCAGGCCAGGCAGGGCAGTGTTGTTAGCTCTTTTTCTGCCCTATTTTTTTTTTTTTTCATAGAAATCTTCCATGATTTTTTTTGCAGAACTGGGGATTGAACTCAGGCCCTTGTGCTTGCCAGGGAAGCGCTTATTGCACTGAGCCATCTCCCCAGCTCCACTAATATCTTTTTATTTATTTATTTATTTTTTACTGAAGTACAAATATCAATGAGACAGTTTTAAGATACCTTGACAAGATGGATTTGATAAATTAATACATTGCAAACAGTTTTCATAATGTTTTGGTATCATAGAAGGTGCATACATGATATTATACTTACAGACACTATTATACCGTA